>JAZHYW010008278.1:0-42385 GCA_037355805.1 Ixodes ricinus
GGAATTGAACCCTGGCTTTTCGCGTGGGAGGCAGGCGCTATAACCGTTAGGCCACGCGCGCGCTGCCTACTTAGTAAGCTGCGCGCGCGGCAATATTTTGTTGAGCGCAGCCTTTAAAAGCCCGTTTCCGCATACAGCAGCGGCATCGGCGTCGCCGTCTGCGTAACCGTGCGCGATGCACTATGGGACGTCACACTCCTATACGCCTGTACAATTTTCTACTAAATTTAGCGGAGAAACTGAATGGGTGCAGAGGTTTGTGACGCACAATAATGAAACTGCGCATCCAATTTGCCTGAAAAATTTAGCGGAAAAACTGATGTCACATGGCCCCAACACCACTTCAGTTTCCCCGCTAAAGTGAGCGGGGAATTGAATCGGTGTATATTGCAGTCGGCGTAACCACGCGCGTTGTATTATCGGACGTCATAGACCTCTACACCAATTCAGTTCTCCGCTAAATTTAGTGGGGAAGCTAAATCCAGCCGAGAAATCTAATATGTGCAGTCACGTGACACCAGTTTCCATGCTAAATGTAGCGGAAAAACTGAATTGGCGTTGAGGTCACGTGACATCGATTTTCCAGCTAAATCTAGCAGGGAAAGTGAATCGGTGTGGTGTTCAAAATAAAAAGTGAAAGCCGTTTACAACTCCCTGTATGTAACGCCGAATTAGAGCGCAGCTCTTGAGGAGGAGGAGCGAAGGGTACGGGAGGGGGGGGCAAGTGACCTCGGGGGGGGGTGGAGGGGTAACGTGATGCCACTGATGACGTCATCAATGATGATGACGATGACGATGCGGATGCAGATGACGTCATCAGTGACGTCACTGATGACGTCATCATGGATGATGACGATGACGATGCGGATGCCGATGACATCATCAGTGACGTCACTGACGACGTCATCGGCATCCGCATCGTCATCGGCATCATCATCACGTGACCTCGGGGGTCACGTGACCTGAGGGGCCACATCACTGATGACGTCATCGGCATCCGCATCGTCATCGTCATCATCACGTGATCTCGGGGGTCACGTGACTTCGGGAGGTCACGTGATCAGGGGTCACGTGACCAGGGGTCACGTGACCTGAGGTCACGTGACCTCGGGGACCACGTGACCTGGAGGTCACGTGACCCTGAGGTCACGTGACCTAGGGCAGTATACGCCGATGGCGACGGCGACGGCGACGCCGCTCAAGCCTGAAACGGGCGTCTAAGAGCTGCGCTCTAAACATCATATATATATATATATATATATATATATATATATATATATATATATATATATATATATATATATATACATGGGCGTCTCCAGAGGGATGCAAGGGGCGGAAGTTGCTCCCCTCCCCTGGAATTTCGAAGGGTGTGCAAGAGGGTGAGCTGCACCCACACCAGATAAAGGGTACTCCGGTGTTTTTTAGCTACCCAAACTAACGACATTTCCTAAATACCATAAATTTACTGTTCCCAACGTGCTATTTAGTATCTGGAAATTGAAAATGGCTGTAGTAAAATAGATAAATGGGCTAGTTGGTACATCACGGGATGGAAAGCGCCGAATAAACAAGGACGAAGGGGACAGAGGGTTCTTTAAAACCCTCTGTCCCCTTCTTCGTCCTTGTTTATTCGGCGCTTTCCATCCAGTGAAAATGGCTATCGAAAAAAACGGCAAACTTAAACGGCGAAAAAAACAAAAATCTGCCAAGAAAGTTTTGATTACGCCGCGAGACCGGCGAAACTTGCTTTCGACGCGTTGTGCCTTTTTTCTGCGGCACTGCGCTTCCGTAAAAAAGCTCTACGTGTTCTCAACGGCAAGTCTCGTGGCTTACAGAGGGTTTTAAAGAACTTCTTCGGCGAATGATGACGAACGAGTAGAAAATGTGTCTTCAGCACGATGCCGCCAGGATGTCCATCCAGTGGCTTCATTCGCGAAAACGGGAAGCGTGATCCAGCAATTGTCATAGAGATCAGTGGTTTGTAACCCCAAATTCAGGGCGCGGCCTTGAAAGCAGGTAGAGAGTAACGTGGAAACGTGCTGAAAATAGCCAACACCGCCAACATTCCCTGGAAGGGAAGGGGGGGGTAATAGTGTGCACCCCCTGGAAAAAATTTTGCGGACGCCCGTATATATATATATGTGTGTGTGTGTGTGTGTGTGTGTGTGTGTGTGTGTGTGTGTGTGTGTGTGTGTGTGTGTGTGTGTGTGTGTTTTGTGTGTGTGTTTGTGTGTGTGTTGTTGGCCTAACGTCAGTACAGTTTTGTACGTGTAGATTTCAAGCGCGTTCATTTATTTTTCATAGCTCATTTGGCACTGAATAGTGACAGGTTTGTTTAGTCATAGAACTTGTTGTAGTGGATTGCCGAGTTGATTAAACATCACAAAAAGAGTTAGCGGGAAAGACAATGGAAAGAGGAATACCGAACTTTCCTTTCCCTACCTTTGTATCGAAAACCGTCACTGGGACGTAGCGCTTGTACTGTACAATATTCTACTTGTCATATGTTTACCGCTATAACCGCTATAACTGTTTTTAGGATCCCGTTTCCAACGGATTACATGAAGCTTGATGATGTGAAATGAATGCTGTGAAATCTTACTTCATAAGAACAAAAAAGCGTCAGATACTGTCTTTATACTACCCGTTCGACGGGCAAGTTTTATAACAACGCCATTACGCCACAAGAACGCGCGGAGAAACTTAAATGTTCATTTGGCTGTTCTATTTTTTGTTTGTAGTAGCTATTTTGAATTGAGATATGAAAATAATATGCCGGGAATAGTAAAAATTGGGTATTCCGAAAATGTAGTTAGTGCTCGGGTAGCTCAAAAACCGCCGGAGCTACCCTTTAAGTCTATCTCAAGTAACTTCGAGGAAAGCGGCCACACCCCAACGCAAAAGGCTTCTTTATACATTCTGGATGCTGGTGCGTTCGGCCCGTGCAATCTTAGCTTGCCTAACCTTGCGCGGCTTGCGCAAGCTGTGCTGTCACTTCTTGTAAAAAGTGGAACGGCAAGCGCATGTTTCCAATCCTCGTTTCAGGTCTGGTGTCGGGTCCATTATCCCAAAGCTTAGGTACTGTCCCAGTTCTGCTAGCCGGAACTTTGATAGCCTCCGGAGGAGTGATGGCCTCAAGTTTCGCTCCAGATATCACGTGGATGTCCCTCACGTTGGGTGTAGCGCACGGTGAGTGTTGGCGGCATAAATCAGTCTCTGTGTGCCCTTTTGATAACCTCTTTCGAAGACATGTACGTAAGGTGTAAAATGTGGTGCGTTACCTATAGCGGGTTCCGCTCTCCTGTTTTTAGAACTAACTACGTTATTTACTGCAAACTAAAAACAGTAACGTTTTTATTGAGGCTTTTACCCAGTAACAAGTTATACTGGTTGCTTATTGTTTTATAAGAAGAAATACATTGTGCATTGGGCACAAACGACAAAAAAACGGAGAATTGAAAAGCATGTTCTTGGAGGCAACGCCAGTAGACACGGAGGACAAACATAAAACGTAGCCCATATGGTCAGCGTTCAAATTGTGACAGATGGCAATTAAAGCTGGACAAACTACAGCGAACTGTATGAGGACCAGGAAAAGAAGATAATAAAAATAAGTGGCGTAAATTAGAGATGAACTACGTGACGGCAGTTGGGAGAAACGACGGACAGGGGTCTGTAAAAATATTTAAACAAGGTTTCTTAGTCTTTTGGCGTGTTTCCAAGATAAGCCTTCTTTTTCAAGGTCAAAACCACCTTATTACCCTGGATGTTGTTTTCATAACTTCTGCAGGACATGTTTGCTCAGAAAGTTCCACGACATCCGTGTCTGTTGTGTTTTGTATTTGTCCCTCTTCTGTAGCCGCGTTCTGCTTCTCGCATTTTTGGAAATTTAAATAACCAGGAAGATATACTTGCTGTTGTACATGAAATTTGGCTGGCTAACCGGTAGATTCCGAAGAACACAAGAATTGCACGAAACACACGCGGAGCAGTAAAATAAAGTAGATCTTGAAACGTATCGTTTTGCCCTCTGTACGACATAGGTTTACGAGCTTCATGTCGATAAAACAAAAGTTGCTCTTACAAAAGAAGTAAAAAACACAGTTACGTTTGACGAAAAATGAATTGCTCCCTTTGAGGCTCTTACAGAAGGCTATTATCGATTAACGGAGTATTTGGGTAAGGTGCTTATGTCTGCTATTTTATCATCTCTGAACGAAACGTTGTATCTCATTACAATGTAGGCGTGACTTTCTAGTAGGACAATATGAGCAGAGTTGATATCATTTAATGATTCTTGGTCAAATGAAAAGTCATTCGGACGGAACATAAACACGACAAACTTTTGAGCACTTCAATTACTTGTGTCTTAATTAGCTTTATCAAACGATCACTAGTAAGTATGGGAGCTTAAAAATCATCTATTATACTGCTACAAACTTTGAGCTGTATGAATGCTAATTTAGTCTAAAGTAAACAAAAAAAAATGATACGCGAACATGGAATATGAGAGATATGCCAAGCTAAACTTCTTAACTTAAAGGCAAATGGATGAAGTAAATCGCAAAATAACATTATGAAGTGTTTGATAAAACAAAATTAAGAACCAAAGCTATTTGATTAAACGGCATCTTTCCAATGCTGGTTGGTTCCTAATTTTATTTAAATTATCAGCAAACGGAGTTTTCTGCAATTCAATGTAGCCGTGCGTCTTGACAAAGTTACCGAATGACAGGATAAAGTAAACACCAGCGGAAAAATATTCAGGGTAATCTAAAAGCATATATGTAACAAAATAAGAGTCATTGCGGAGGGGAGCTGGAGGGGCAAGGTTACTAAAATGCCTACATATAGAACACACAAAATAGCAAGCCACACAAGGTTGTTGCCTTGTCCCCCTTTTTGTGTGTCTCTGGTGTGTGTGTTTTTTTTTTTAGTAACTAAGTGCTTTATAGCGGAATCTTGGAAGTACATTGATGAAATCATATTTCTTTTACAGGATTTGGTCTTGGAATGATGATCACAATGCTTCAAGTGCTGATAAGCATGTACTTTAAGCGCTATCGCGGCGTTGCTAACGGCATCATGTTCGCCGGTTCGACATTTTCGTCCTTCGTATTTCCAAGACTTTTGCTGTTTCTCACGGAGACATACAACTTTCGAAATTGCCTACTTTTGCTTGGAGCCATACTCATGAACATGACTGCTGTCGGTCTGTTGTTCAGGGAACCCAAATGGGCAAAAAAGCTGCCTCCCGAACGACGAATGTCATTTATTCCAGAAGCGGTAGTATATACCGACGAGAGTGAGGTTTCAGCGTCACAAAATGACACATCTGAGCGCGATAACCAGCAGTCGCCAGTAAGGGTTGTTGTACATCAAGTAACTGAGGTTTTCAAATCCATCATGTTCTACGTCCTTCTGATATCGTGGCTGGTGCTGTGCTACGACTTCGACATCTTCTTTGCTACTCTAATTGATTTTGCAATAGATACAGGAGTACCGCTTTCTGACGCGATGTCACTCATTCCATATTTTTCGATAACGGACCTAATAGGAAGAATTGTTTTACCCTTGCTCGCTGACAGAAAATACGTGCGTCGAAGCACATTGTCATTGCTTAATTTCTTATTCCTGGGCACAGGAATGGTGGTGCTTCCTCTAGTGACATCGTATGCGTCTTTGCTGGCTGTCTGTCTTTTCATATCTTTCTTCATGGGAAGTGCAGTCACGATGCATTGTGTGTTGATGGCAGACTACATCGGGCTGGAGCGCCTAGCCGTGGCGTACAGCATTGTGGGTGCTCTCTGCGGTCCAGCATTGATGGGAAAATCTCCGTTTGTTGGTGAGTACTTTGCTGGAAAATGTTTCCAACCACACAAAGCAGAATATTTTTGAGCGCAGCTCTCTGGTGCCTGTTTCCGGGTTGAGCGGCGTCGGCGTCGGCGTAACCGCGCGTTGCATTACGGATGGTTCCCATAATGACGTCAAAGGTGACATTATGCTAAATTTAGCAGGGGAATAGACGTCACGTGACCTCAACACCAATTCAGTCTACCCGCTAAATTAAGCGGGAAACTTTTCGCCTAATTTAGTGTGAAAGTTATCGAAAATTTCTCGCTAAATGGGAGGGGAGCAGGAGAGGACGAGGGGAGGATACGGAGGGGGAGCAGGGACATACCCTCCCCTCAATACCTTCCCCTCGTCCTCCTCAAGACCTGCGCTCTAATTTGGCATTACAGAGAATTGTAAACGTCTTTGATTTTTTTAATGTTTATTGGCCATTCAAGACCCTTCGCTTTCGAAAATCAAACATGTGAGAAGCGGTGTCAGCTGCTCTTCGGCTATAAAACCGGCCTGCTTACACACGGTTTTCTACAACTTTAATTGAGGTAAAGGTTACCTCAAAATATGGGAGTTTTTTTGTTGTTTTTTTGCTTACGTTCTGAGATTTATTGCAAAAGAGTCCACGATTAAAATAAACTCAGTATTGATTCCGGCCGGCAATTTGGATCTCCCGACAACTAACGCAGCTCAGCTGATCATTCATAGGTGGTCAATTTAAAAAAAAAAAAAAACGAGTAACGGCTTTAACCCTTTTACTGCCACTCCCGAGATAACTCGGGACACCTGCCAGGCACGCCCCCTGCTTGTCCGGACCATACTCGTGTTGTCTTTTAAACTCACTCCCTGCCAGTCTCGAGGCAAGTCGTGCGAAAAAACAATAATGCGGGCATGTCGCGCCATCTATGGATAGGTCACCTGAACACATCTAAGTTGTAGGTTAAATTTTAGACAACAGATAAAGCGCATCTTTTTACATCCGCGTTTCTTCGTCGGCTCAGCAGCGCGGCAGTGCAGGCATAGCTAGTCAGCGTGCTACGTGCTTCCGCGCTTTGACGGACAAGGAAATTCAGGGACTGTTGATGAATTCAGACTCAGATGAAAGTGATAACGATGATGTAGCTCAGCTAAGGGACTTGTCCAGTGACGACATTGAGAAAGACCCCCTGCCGCCAAAGAATCAGATTAGGAAGAGAAAACTTGACGAGCGGAATTTATGCTGTAAGAAGGAAGAATTAAACCCTCAAGAGCACACCTCGCCCATCATCTTCAGAAATTTGCAATGGCATCACAGCGGCGTCCAGTGAGCTCGATATGTTTGAAAGTTGTTTCTGCGCCGGACATTGTGGACGCAATTGTTTACCAAACGAACAATTTCCAACGCCAGGTTTACGGTGTCCCATGTCACCAGGCTCGATCTAAAATAGACCGTAAAAATCGACGCTTGCACGTAGCCATCTAAACTTTTCGTGAAAGGTGTATTTCACAGGTCGGTTTTTACTTGTAAAATTAGAAAACTTAGATCCCTTTTTGTAAAAAATAGTGCCAAGAATCTTACCAGGGTGAAGGGTAAAGATCCAACGCGGCTGACAGCGCGCAACCTTCTTTCTCAAATATCCACCGACTGCAGCGAAACAGAACCTAAAACGGGTCTGCCATGTCTTTGCTCACACGCAGATCCGACCAAAGCGGCGAAGGGAATCTCACTATGTGTTTTCTAGCTGCCAAGTGCCGCTTTGTGGTGCGCCTTGTTTTGAACAGTTTAAAAGTAGAAGAGTTTTCTAAACATCTGGACATCCTTATTAGCAGCTAATTATGTTGTTAATTGATAAGTGTTCATTATTTCTATTCAAAACGACTTTTAATTTGATAATATAATCCTGAATAAATATGTTTACATGTCCTGCAGAGCATCGTAGAGAATTATTAGCATGAAATGTCCACTGAAACAGCCTACGAAGAAAAACAGGCAATAGGGTGAGGAGCACTCGGAGAAAAAGAAACCGACAGTGAAAGGGATAAGAGAGCCCACATCAGGAAAAATTCTTTCCGTGTACGGTCAAACGGGCAGTTTCGGTTTTTTTGAGGGCCTGATTCTGCGAAGGGCGTATTGCGCTTCAGAGGTTGCTTAGAAATGGCAGCAGGAGCTTCGTATATCAACATCATTTTAGGAAACTACGATCCGCCAAAACCCCGCAATAAGGACCACCTTCAAGTTAAAGTAGAAATGATATGTATTGCATGATGTTTACGTAAAAGCAGTATAAATGTCGCGTGGTTTTACTGGCAGCTGCTCGTAAAAATATATGACACTTTGATTGATATTGCAGGGTATTTCCGCGATGACATTGGATCCTATGACCTGATGTTCTGGATTCTAGGAGGTTTATCAATACTGGTCAGTAGCCTCTGGCTTCTGGTGCTGTGCTTCGAAGAACGCAAGAAGAAAAAATGGGAGTTGGACATAATGCACAACATGCCATGCACACATCACATGTGAACACATTTTTTTGAATTTCAGTGTACATATAGCCTCACAAAATAAAGTATGCTAAAATGTTAAATAAGGTGGTAATGTACCTATCGACCAGTGTTGCGGAGTTACTACTCCAGAGTCGGAATGATTCCGGAATTATTCCGCACTTTCGCGACCCCGGAATGGGTATGCGAATGGAATGGCAATGAAACTAAATCCTCTTTTCCCGTAATGGAGTGGGAATGGAATGAATTCAGTTCTTATGCGCGGTGTGCCGATTCTCATCTAGGGCCTTCGGACTGACGGCACAATTCGCTAGCGCATGGTAAGTGGCCTTTGAAACAGTATCATTCCACGGGAGGTGACTGCCGGCTTCATTGTCTGACTGGCTTATGCTGCCTAGAGGATGAAAATTGCGCACCTTCGGTGAAGCAACGAAAACTGAATAGTTGTAAATGGACAAGATGTCATTCCTGGCACCGCGAGACGCTACAAAGTGGCTGTTGTAATCGTGCGCGATTAGCTGCAGCTTTCAACAAGGGTGTCGAACCGAACCCGAACCGAAAACCGGAGCCAAACCGTTCTTTTTAACAGAACCGGAACAAAACTGTAACCGAAATCAATCATTCGATATTGACCCCAAACCGGAACAGAACCGTAATTTCATCTGGCGGTCATCAGTTCATTGGGAACGGTTGGGGGTAATAAAATATGCGCCGCGCCTTTTTGCAGGGTGTGGCGCATATTTGCGCCACACCCTGCAAACTTATTAAATATTGGCGACGGTGGCGTCAACGTCTCAGTTTTTACTAAACCAACGGCAGCGACAATATGAAGACAGTTCAGTAATAATGAAACAAATAAGTTTATTTCGCGTCCGTGTGTAGCACGAACTGGAGTCTGCGTGTCGGCGTTGAGGAGTACACTTTTGTACCTTGTTTCACCTGACGTTGGACCGCCGGAGCTACGAGCCACCAGAGCCAATGCGTAGCCCGAAGGGAGTCACCTCTCCTTCCGGTTGGGCGGAGCGAAACGGGAGCGGAAAGTTACGAGACAAGCTTGGGGACGGATTTATGGGTCAGGCCTGGGAGGGGCGCTAACATGCGGCTGGCTGAAGGGGGGGGGGGGGTTGGACGTTACGGTCGAAACGTTGCCCACATCAACTTTGTTGGCCCAATATTTGCTATTTCACCAAAAACTAAACTTTTGGCTGGTGTATATAATTAATTTCATTAAAACAATGTTAACTTTGAGGGGGGGGAGGGCGGTCTTACCCCCCCCCCCCTGTCCTTCTCCCCTAAATTCGCCCCTGGACAAGCTACGACCTATGGATGGGATCGTGTAGCGCGTAGCGTCCACCGCGGTATATCGTCAGTTTAAACGGATCTCTTTTTTTACATATATGTATATATATATTTCACTGTGCCGAAAGGATAAATAGCTATTCTGTGTCCGTGTGTGTGTGTGTTTGCGTGCTGTGCCTGTGTGTGTGTGTGTGCGTGTGCGAGTGAGCGTGTGTGTTTCTTTTCTTGCTTCTAATCAGCATTCCTAAGGGAAAAATAAAGCAAACATAATTCTCAAAATACAAAAAAAATATTACAGGAGGACTTTAAGACTGCTGACGCGTAGAAATGCGAAAGCAATCGTACACGCAGCTCCCTACAAGCAGCGCACCCCGCTGTCCTCCGCTGAAACCGGCGGGCCTCTGTGGCCGCGCGCCTGCCACCCTCTCCCTTTTACCGGCGCGCGGGCCGCAGCACCAGGAAGAGGGCATCTGTGTGGGGTGGCGTTCCTTGTAACTATAACGCGTCGCAGCCAATGGGAATTTATTGCTCGTTTCGCTCTGCCGGAATATAGGTGCCGTTTATTCGCGGTTACTAACAACGTCGGCTGCGCTCAATGGGACAGTTAATGCATCACGATCATCTCGTAGGCTAGTTGGTTGATCATTATGTTGAATTCACAGCGCAAAATGACAAGGAAGGATAGACAAGGGAGACAGGACAGCGCTCTATCCTGTCTCCCTTGTCTATCCTTCCTTGTCATTTTGCGCTGTGAATTCAATACAATGGACAGTGAATGCTTTCGAATTAAAAACAAAAAGTTTACGTCCATCGCCACGTTTGTTTCGTGCGGTGGTGAAATCTGGAGGCACCAAGAACCGAAGCTGCGACGAAGGAGACACTCTGGCGTCGGCCGCCGGAACGCCAGTCACCCAGAGCCCTAGACGCCGCTTCAGGAAACTTTTTGTGTACGTTTTCTAGACATAGTCAGTCGCCCGTTGTCTTGTTTGTGTCCTTTTTTGTTTTAATGGGCTCTCGAACGGCCTTCGCTCTCCTTCTCTTCTGCAACTCAGTGGTTTGAGCAGGTCGCTCGGGCTTGCGGTGTGGGTAGTTTGCAGTTTCGATATGGATGAGCGTTGTACCGGCGTGCGGTCGTACATCGGTACTGCGTGACGCCCGTTAAAAAACTTAGGCTTGCAGTCGTACTGCGCTGGCTAAATGTCTGATCTACAGCGGATAACGATGTCGCCATACCCTGGCAGATTTGCTGTCTAAACAACCCACACTAATTTTTTCTTTGTGTAAGTGGTTTGCGTGTACGGTGCGTCCTATCGTCATGGTCTCACTGAGCGTGCTGTCTGATTGACTACATATGTGAGTACTGTATTTTGGTGCACTTTCCAAGCGCCTGTGTAACCAAGTCATTTTAGTTGAACGGTGCTTGCAGTAAAGGATCATGAACACAAAACGAAATTAAACCTATATTTGTTTTGCTGTCCTCGTTTCTGCGGCAAATCTTTTCATGACAACTTATTGTAATAAAGATGTCGTTCTGTTGAGCTCACCTTTACTTCTTACCGACTGAAAGCTGTGGACTTTCTTTTCGAGAACCGGTTTGAACTGGATCGCGCTTCGCGGAACCGGTAACCGAACCGTTCTTTCAAAAGCATCACTGAAACAAAACCGAACCGGAACAAAATTCAAAGGAACTCTAACCCGTAAAAAAACACAATAATGACCGGTCCGACCTTCTGCTTTTAATCCAGCCGATTTTCTAATGTTTGCGTAGAACACAAATAAAAAAACGTAATTGAATATGTCAAGAAATCGCAATAATCCTACAGTAAACGTAAAAGTTTACGTATTAAGGCAGGGTTCATATTATGGTGCTACGGTTCATTGTTCTGGCGCCGCATACCGATTGCACCTTGTCAGGGGTTTTCTGTTCTTGCCGCTGCGCATGGCAATTTGGTGCAGGTATACGCAGTGTCGCTTACTAGCTCTGCTGTTGGGTAAGTATTCGAAGCAGATAGCAAAATAGCTTCTTCTCGTGTCACACACAAACCAGATATTTTAAGGCCTTACCAAAGAAACAACACGCTAACCATGTATTTGTGGAGGGTATTTGATCACTTTGCGAAGGCAATGTGTGCTTTTAATTTTTGGCGTCTGTTGCGAATTGCAAGCGTTTTACGCTTGATCGCGCGATTTATGGATGGAGTGCCGCAAAGCGATTTGTGCGACCACTCTTCGGCTTAGAAGAATGAGCGCGTTGAGGACATTTTTGCATATTTTTGCAGTAGTGTCCAACGTCAAAAGCTTTATGCTTTTTTTTTTTTATTAACACGATGTGACTGTTAGGGGCCTTTTTTTCATGTTTAGGAATTAGAGGGATGGAATGGTAGAGTTCAGCCATTCTAGGAGTGGGAATGGGCCCAGTGTCTCCATTCCAAGGAGTTGAAAGGAATTGAAATTACCGGAAACTCTAATGGTCGGAATAGAATTGGAATGAAATGGGGGTGCGCATTCCGCGACACTGCTATCGACTTATTTTGGATGCCCATTGTTTTAACCAGCTTGTTTTACACAGTTTCATATCGGAAGACCTTGTTACGTGGTAAGCTCAACGACTGAGATTTTGAATCAAGGGTTTTGACTCAGACTTTTAATCATTGCCTGTCGTTCGTTCGGTTACGTGACCACCGATTTTATAAAAGAAACGGCCACAACTATAGAATAGTTTTTTTGTTCACTAACCAATACAGCAACGAACATATCGCACGAAATTGAAGTGGTTCTCTATCTCTAGTTAAGTTGATGAGAAATTCAGCACTAATTTTTTTCTTTCTAAATAATAATATAAACTATTTTAGGCAGAAAACAATGGCTAATACGAACAAAGTAAAACAAAGTCGTGGCAGTAGGTGTCGTCAACCCCAGCTTCTGACTTAGCTGTTTCTTGCAGAAACAATGCTTGCTGTGTTATTTTTTAGCACAAATGTGTCTCACGTCGAATTAAATGCGTTCCTGGGTTTACTTCGAGTAAACATCTGCTAGAGGTAGCATCATTATGAAAACATGTATCCGGAAAGAGGTAAGTGTTATCAAAGAGCCAGCTCGAATGAGAGGACTATAAGTGATAATCGATATTTAACAAGGTGCTTTCGAAAATGTCACTCAAATAATTATTGAAGTACAAAGTTCGTCGTGTCAAAATTAAAAAAAAACTTTATATAGAGACAACAATTATGGTTATAAACACCACCTTCAATAGTGAAGGAGATAATCAGCCAATACACGAGGGCGACATAAAACGGAGCGATCTGAAGAACCACCAATACATCCTTTAAGAAAAAACGTCCAGTTGGTTAGGATTTTCATACCAGATTTGTGTAATCGACACCCTGGTCGCTGTATTCGGTAAAGCATTGGGTACCTCCATGTATTTTTATAAACTTCTTCCACCACGTGATGTTTTTTTGTTTGTTTTTTCCTCACAATTACGCAGATTGAAACCAACCGCAGAATAATTAATCATAAAATTTGGACACAACTACTCAGGCTAAGCAATATTTTTGAGGAGGACGTTTGGGGACAATAAAATACTATTCGATTTCAAAGGTTAGCAT
The DNA here is from genome assembly GCA_037355805.1 of Ixodes ricinus. Taxonomy (NCBI): domain Eukaryota; kingdom Metazoa; phylum Arthropoda; class Arachnida; order Ixodida; family Ixodidae; genus Ixodes; species Ixodes ricinus. The sequence goes on from JAZHYW010008278.1 coordinate 13,236, forward strand.
AAGGCCATGTGCTTCTCCATGGTGCTTCTTGGAGAAAACGTTCGGGTATATCTGGAGAACTGTACAAGTAAAGCAGCCTTCTAGTACTGGGAGGAGAGGTAACCCGCCGGTCCCCACCAGGCTTGGAACTAAAATTGTATATATACCTGTGCATCCAGTTATTAAAGGTACAACCAAAAACTCCCTGTTTTATTATCAGATAATTTTTCTCACATATTTGTATCGTTTTTATCAGTTAAAATAATTATTCTACGCCTTGCTTATACCTCCATATACAAGTCTCAACTATCCATTAAGATAAATATTTAACGTCTTGCCTACATATTCCTTGCACAAGTAGGGTTTTTATGTAAAATGCTCTTAACGAGAGCTTGTTTCTGAACAGATAAAAAATAATAAAGTTCTGGAGAAAAAAATCTTCGATATATTGATTAAACGTCTAGAATATTTTTCAAAAGTAAATTACCGTCATAATTTTACTTTAGATATCACGCAGTGCCATGAATTAGAAGCTTAATAGTTTTAAGCTAAATGCACACGAAGCCTTAATCAAGGCTATTCTTTTGAAATTGCTGCCAATCTCAACGCTGGTATATACTAGTTACATTAATATTGGTAAATCACAATAAATGCTCTTTTAATCCAGTTCTCAACATGCTATTCAAACGTCAGCCGAATATCTTGCAATGAGAGAAACAGTCGTAACTCACATTTGACATTAAAAAAGGGGTTTTCAATCGCCGTACGGAAATCAGTGTTCATAGAAGAAATTGTGTTTGCTGACACCACATCCTGACTTGATTCCTGAGTTGCAACTGCGCCATCATATTTGTCTCCTAGTGAGTAGAGATGCCTGTGGCGACGGTGGAGCATTACATATTCATGAACAAAAGGTAAGGGCGCAGACGAGCTGGTGGTGGTTAAACACGCTGGTGGTGGTTAAAGTCTCGGGTTTTTTCGAAATGTTTACATATTCAATCCTTTGCGACAAGAGGAATTTGAACTTGAAAGACGGTGACCAAAAAAAAAATAGCTGTACAATCAAATTGGCACAAAATTAGGCGTGAGGGATACGTACGTGAGTCGTGTCTTGTTTGAACGTTGGTTACTTCATCGGGCCTTCTTTTCGCAATGTGAACTGTTAGCTAATTGATATCACGTAGCAGTGAAATAAGTGCTGGATCTAAAGGAAATTATCCGTGAGTTGTTTTCGAAAAGAGCACGATACCGCCTTCGCGCACCTGCTGTTTTCGCTCCAGTGTCATACATACTTTCCCGTTCACTGCGCCCGTATTTTGAGCTTATTAAAAGCAAGTATGAGTGAGCACCGACTGGTAAAGAACAGTTACGAGTGGGGTGCACATCTGCATTTGCAAAAAATCTTTGAGGCTGCAACGTGGAGCCTTGTCGTATCCGTGAGACTCTGAGAGGTTGGAGCCGCGCGTGCACGACCGGCGGTGGCAAATATATAGACGAATCGATCCTTGGATAGGGCTTTTGGTCGTCGGCAAGAACGTCTATCGCACGTGTGAACTACGAGTATGTTTAAATGTTCACGCATTGTTAACGTGGAATAAACTGTACATCACGTCATGATATCGTGTTATAATATCATAAATGAATACTGCGGAACAACTAGAAGAAAAGGTAAGTTTCGTATCATGAATAAATTATAGAGTTAGAAGTTCTTACAATCATGTTGGAGCTGCTCCAACATAAATGTCAGTGCCAGAAACTGGGCGTCTGGTTGTGGTGACGAAGTTTATTAGGATGTTATAGAATGAAAAGAAACAGCAGTGATTCCTGTATAAGGTAAAAAAAATAGCGCTAAAATTCAAAGAACGCCATGTTGGCGTTCTTTGAATACCAGCTTTAATTGTTCTGAGCATGCGCATTGGTCGCAGTGCATGCTCAGAACTATATACTGGCAGCCATAGATATGGAAGGCGTGTCTGCTTATGTTTACATTTTTCTTGCATCGTTATTCGTTCTTTGGTGTTCCTATCAGCTAATGTCATTAGACAGTTTTAGTATAGCGTTGCTGGTTCTTACGTACGAAATACGCAATAGTATAGCGTACGCTAAAAACGACCCGCTCGGACCGATTTTAGTTGTGCGTTACGTTTCCGAGGGAACACCTCGCATGATCTCGGTTAAATATGCCAGAGCCGTTGAATTCCGCGTGCTTATAGCACCACCATACTCCTGGAAAAAAATATTGAAAATGAAAACGGGTCCAATCATTTTATTCAAAGTTAAACGAAGCCGCAGCTGCCTCGTCCAGCGCGCTTTTTTGCGGAGTACAGAAGCTACGAATACGGTTTCCTAGCCAAATACGATCACGGAGCCTCCGTCACCCGTCCCGTGGACACGGCACCTTTCATCAATGCTATCACGGAATGAAATCCGTGACTTACGGATGTCCAGTGCATAGCGAGAACTTCGGCGATTTTTTAAAGAGTCGTTCGTCCGCCGGCGATGAACTGAGCGAATAGGCTCAGCGTTAAGCAGATCGCAGCGTTGACGCACATAGCGAGCGGTGAACACTTTCACTGTGCACTCCTTCAGCTGCACGGCGATCTGATGCGACCGCGGTACGTCCCGGAAAGAATTGCCGCGCTGAGCACCACGTTATTTCACCGTTCACGTAACACAGAACTTCGAGAGCACCTCGACGCCCTTGCTGCGCCGGTCGAGTTAACCGCCATCTTGAAAACTGACGGTCTCGTTGGGCCCGAGATCTCTCGAGAGTTTCCCGCAAAGCCCGCTAGCACGCAACGCAACATCCCCAGCGTTGCGTGCGTACGCAATACGCGAGCTCTTCTATTGCGTTCTGCGCATGCGCACTTACGACCCGCAATTTCCTTGCGTACGCAATGCTGTAGCGTACGGTCCACTAAAACTGTCTATTTTCTCATTGGCAACAAAGCGATAAAAGGATGATCAGACCCGATACTTTCAGTGTTTCTAAATGTTTCGCTTCCCTTTATCTTACGTCAAGAAACGAACTTGAGAGGATAGAATGCACGTTGATGGCAGTTTCAACGCGCATTCCACCCAATAAAGATTGTTTTTCTTGGCAGGCGTTATATGGAGGATACTTTTGAGCGTGTGCTGATGTCATCTAGGGATCAAACACTGACGTCGCCATAAACGCTTGGCCGCATACGTCTGGACTACCATATATTGTAAGTTCTCGAAATTTATTGTTGGTTTCATTGCACTGACGCAAATCTGCGGGGCAACTAAAAATGCGAGGTATTGTTGATTTCATGTAACAATATGAAACGTACATTTCACAACGAACGAGACTATTGCAATCACAATAAATGTGATTGCTTTAAAATAAAAGTAAATGTTTTATGGTTTATTATCCTTACATACCAGGCAGCTAACATCTCGAGTCACTTCAGGATCATCTGTATAAGGGGATTAGGCGAACGCTTCGAGCACTTTGGTAAAGATGAGCCTAAAATTGGTTAACTTCTTTTAGCTAAAACTTGCATGCAGTAAGGATAAAACAACAAACATTTCGTCTAAGAACACTACGCGTTGCTTTGAGAAACCTTTCCTTGAAGCGAAGTGCGTTTTAAAGCGGAGCTCTTATGGCGCATTCATACTGGAAGCGGATCCGCATTCGTGAAGCGGTTGCGGATGCGGTATGCGAGCGACCCCGTTCAGACAATCTGAGAGACGGTTGGCGGTTTCTCGGCGATAACGCGTGATCTTTTGAGAATGGCGTTTGGCAACACTGTTTTACAATCCAAAATCCACTTTAATCCACAATCCAAAGCAAAAATTTTGCTATTTTGGCACTTTGAAGATTTTTTTCGGGATGTTCGCAAGCATCACAAGTTCAGGCAGCGAAAAAAAGAGACATCGACCCGTAAAACTCGTTTGTGATTCCCCTGACTTCGGCCACGAGCGAAGCCAAACTAGGCGTGCCTTTCTGAGAAGAACATGATGCCACCGACCTTTTCTTCGAACTGGACCCTTCCCCCATGAATAGCTGACTTTGTTTTCGGAATAGAAGGCCAGTTTTCCCCACTCATTGTTCGCTCTTTTCATTTTCGAAGTTGTGAGCGGTGGGGTGGACCGTGGTGCGGGGGAATGTGTTCACGGTGCTAGCCGGTCGTGGCTTCGTTGGTGGCGGACTCTCCTCTCGTCACTCGCACGTCGATCGAGTCTACTGTTCGTTTGACATTTAGCTCAATAAACGCCGTATGGACTACCTCTGCATCGCCTGGTACGTACACTTTATTTCTTGAATATGTTCCCTTTATTTCTTTTGTTAGTAGTAAACGTTACAAATCGAGCTAGCGCAGGTACCCTGCCCGCTCCGCGGTAGTGCCTTCGCTACGTAATCAGGCTCACGACGTCTCTATCGGCCTTCGTGATGGTCATGCACGGTGTCGAAAGCCCTCAATAGTTCGCGCGACTGTCTTAATGGGTAAAAAAGCTAACATTTCGCTCGATCAGGGGCGGGTTCCGAAGTTTTACGGGCAAAGACTAACAAGTCAACGAACTTCGGGCTGTGACACCTGGAATAATAAGGAAACTCTTCCCCGAACCAAATCACCGCTTTGAAGCCCGTTAAGATTACGAGTGAATTCTTTCCGCTGCGGATTCAAGTGACGGCCGTCAACATCACGTTTCTACGTTGATTTGTCTGCTGTAACGCTAGGACTACAGCGCCGTGGACGCCTCACCAGCGACAGGTACCATCTTGTTTCGAAAGCCACTGACGTCACGTCAGCGACGCGTTGCGGTGGGTTGCCGCTTCGTTACTCGCGAAAGCGGATGGGACAAATCGGTCCATTTCATTTATTTACCTTGAGGACCCGTTTCCGGGTATTACACAAGGGTGGGTAAGTTAATAGACACTTGTTTAAACACAAAAATAAATATCACAAAAAAAACATGGTACAAATGTTAAATGGCAATAAGAGGTTAACAAATCACTATACAAATTTATAACTCGTTAATTTCAACCAAAAAAGCACTGACAAGTTCACAAAACTTAGATGTGTTAATTTCTAGTACAACGTCGTTGGGTAATGAATTCCAATCATCAATAGCAAGAGGTAGCATGGAATTTGCGAAAAACAAGGATGAAGTGCGGATGAATTTGATTTGGTCCCGAAGCTGTTTGCAAAAACGCGCTCCAACCGCCCGATCCCAGCCGATTTGCGGATGAGAACGCGCGAATCCGCTTTGCGTTTGCGGATGCGCTTCCAGTGTGAACGCGCCATTAGGCACCCGTTTCCGGTTTTCGCGGCGTCGGCGTCGGCGTAACCGTGCTAAATTTAGCGGGAAAATTGCCATCATGAGAACTCAACAGAAATTTCGTTTCCCCGCTACATTTAGCGGGGAAAATGACGTCACATAACCTGGTGTTACGTCACCTATGAACAAATTCAGTTTCTCCGCTAGATTTAGCGGGGAAAATGATGTCATGTCCGGGGGAGGAGGAAAAAAGGAGAAGGAGGAAGACAAGAGAAGGCAGAAAACGACAGAAAGAGAATGAGGAGGGGGAGAAGGATGAGGAGTAGGAAGGAGGAGGAAGGGAGAGGAGGAAAAAGAAGGGGAGGCATACCCTCCCCTCCTCCTCCTCAAGAGCTACGCTCTAATTTCGCGTTACAGAGATTTGTAAACATCTTCAATTTTTTTGTTGTTCTGGTGTTCGTTTTTTGGTTTGCTGTTTTGAATGAATGTTTGTATTTAAAGTGGCAGTGCAATGATTTTAATGTTCAAAGAATCGGCAGTTTGCATTGCTGACCAAAAACGCGTCACCCTTCCCCGAAAAACTGCTATTCTGCTGCGTAATCGCAAAGAAAAACACAAATGATTTGCCGATCTGCAGCCGCCTGTCTCAGGGAATAAATTAGCCCACCATGCTTATACATGGTAAATAAAGCTATTATAATATATTATTAAAATGAAAGCGTCTCTGGGGGATACGCGGAAGTCAACAAAACCCGTCCCCCCCGCAGCTACACTCTCCGTCAGCCCCGTGGTGGACCGTCCTTTGTGTCGATCGCTCGCCGAGACCTTCCACGATGCTAATCCTTTAAAAGTCGACAATCGCGGAGGAAGCAGCTGGGGTCTCAGAAGAGAGGGCCCAAGGTCGACGTGGAGAGCAGGAGTTTCCCCAGGATTCTAATCAAGGGGGTGGTCCCAATGGCTCGGGGGGGGGGGGGGGAGGGAGGGCGATGCGAGGCGAGGCTAGATAAAATATAAAACTGTTTCTTTTTTAGTCCACTAGCTAAATTACAGACGTCTATTAACCAAATGCTCATACCCGTAATGTATGTTTCCCTTTCTCTATATATACACCTGAGAGGTGGTGTTTTCTACTTAATCTAAAAAAAGAATATTTTTTTCCTTTTTTTCTAGATTTAAGAGGGGTGTTAAGGAAAACTAGGGGGGGGGGTCTATAACCCCCCCCCCTAGGGGGGTCTAGGGAAATCCCTGGTGGAGAGTTGAGAGGCACTTTGACCTTCAATTAGTTAGATTTTTTTTTTTAAATAAGAGCTAGGGCTTGCAAGAAAATACGGTTTTTTGCTTTTCGTTCCATAGATGACGCAGATTAATTTCCGAATTGGCCAAAGTCTGAATATTGTTGCACCGCCCCTTTAATGTCTGCGTCTTTGCACTACCTTGAACCCCGAGGATTGCTTCACTACCGTTTTATATAGCACTAGCGTGGGAGTCTCGATTTCTTTCTTATTCATTATTTTTAGTCAAACCAAAAGACATGGCTAGCTCCGCAGTTAAACCTGCGCGCTTAAAGGGATACTACAACAAAATTTCAGCGCTTATTTCTTGGTTTATTCGTGTTCAATAGAAAATTATCACATCAAACACACCAATCACTTGTTGAAAATGACACGAAAACGAATTTTAAAACGAATTAAACGATTAACCAAGAGCACTTGGTGGATGTCGCTAACGCCTCGTTTGTAATGTCCGTCTAGGAACCTTGACAGGTAGTGACGGTAACCGTCTCGCCTCCGGCTACGACGAGTGAAGAGCTGAAGGAAGAACTCCCGCTTCCCGAGACGATCTCTTTTGTGTGACCCAGAAGCCACTATTGTCCCTTTACACGAATACAGAAGATTAACCCGTCACTCAAAATTCGTACAAGGACAGCTCTGGGGTTACTTGCGGTAGTCCGATCGCTGGTTTGCTTCGGCTGCTTTCAGCGGATGCTACGAGCCAGGCACGTATCCAGGGGGGGGGGGAAGGGCATGGGGCCAGGCCGCCCCCCCCCCCTGAAGTTTTCGATTTTGCTGCAACCTCCTGTTCCCCCTCCCCCTCATACAGCATTTTGTCATTGGCGGCCCTTCCCCCCCCCGAAACAAAATCCCGGCTACGTGACTGCTAAGAGCCATCGGGGCCTGTCCAAGGCCGTGTGAATGTCGCGTGAACTTGGAGAGGGGCACAGCGACGAGCGGAAAACGTATCACGGGCTACGTCCCCACAGCGGGATTGGCTGGGATAGCTCGCAGCGTCCGCTCCGTTCGGACGTGAGGACTCGAGACAAACTACGGCACCATTGCGGCGGATGTGACGTGCTCTCCGCTGGCTGCTCTCCGAACGTTTGCCAAAGTGGGCTGTTTCTACCGAAAAATACAGCCATCAGGCTCAAAATACAAGCGTGCGATTGTCATTTACGAATGTTGTGGAACGTATTCAGCCTATCTGTGAACATGACGGGTCTATTTTGAATTTTGTTGTAGTATCCCTTTAAAACCTTCTTGCTCTCAGAAAAGTAAGAGCACACAGCTTTATGATGCGAGATTGTTGACTGTAGACTGCGAGACTGGAAGCTCGATAAATGAGAAATGAATTGGTGCGACCTTTTCAAAAAGCACCGATACTTTCCGCTCACTAGACGCGTCGAACAATCATTGCGTAGAAGCGGAGAAGTAAGAGAAACTAAATTCACAGGAGTTATGCTTTTTGACTAAGGAATTCTTTACAAATAAAACATTGTACGAACGGTTTGACTTAATGTCTTCCAACTCCATAAAAATGTTGGACTGCAGCTGGCGATAAAAAATGAGGCATTCGTATCCGGTGAGAACTAGACAGCATGATGCATTGAAAAAAGAACTTCAAAATAGTGAAAAAGAATAAAGCATAATAAGGAGAGCTCGTGGAACGTACATGTTGAACTAGGCAGCTAAAACTATGACCGCACAAATGTAAATGTTAAGAATCAATTCTCGTACACTAGTGCCAGCGTAGTGCAAAGCTAAGAACAACACTGTGATATATATATATATATATATACATGAGGAAGACTGTAAATAATTCAAGACACTTTCACAATCTTTGCAAAGCTGTTTGACTCTAGTGTCACCAGTTCAACTACACGAACACACGAAGGTCCAAGATATTTTTTGCTACGCCAGACTGTAAAAAGTAGGCTGTTTTTTATGGTTTTTTTAACACAACTGTGAAATATTGTGCCAGTCTAAAAAGGTGCAAGATATTTCTGAAAAGCGATAATGGTACCGATGGCGAACGGATGATGCGAAACAAATTGTTGTGACATTAGGGATTGAGAAATATTCAATACTCGTCATCGTGCTATACAATACGCGCGTTCGCCACAGATATGTATTTTGGCCAGGGTCTACGATGTGCAGTGGCACGATGACCGCTTCCCTCAAGCGATGAGTTATCACTGTAATGTAGTGAGCTGCTGCCTACCCTACGGCTAACACAATGGATTTTTAGGCTAACACTATGGCACTTTACTGTGAAGAACCACACTTGTATTGACACTTTTTCTTGATCCCCCCCCCCCAACCCACCCAAGCACCTTCAGCAGAGTAAACAACTCTCACGGCACTCGAGTATTTTGATTACCTTCAAGTGTATTTACATTTTTAAAGGTATGTTAAAGTACAAAAAAGACAGGGACGAAGACGACAGAAACAAGACAGTCGGGCACTTGTCTTCATCCTCCTTGACTTTTTGGCACTTTTTAACACGTCTCAAATCATAAGCAAGCTAGCTCACTTCAAAGTTCTAATAAAATTATATTTCCGCGGCTACCACGTGATGACTAGAACCACTTACCGAATGAAATTGTTGAATTTACAATGTGTAGCAATATTTGCTACAGGGATGTTCTTTTCTTTTGTGGATGTGTTGAACCTTTTAAGTTTAATACATTATATTTTCTGATATGACGCAAACACGGGTGCCGGCGCTGCCCGCCGCTACACGTGCCTCCTGTTAGCCACCTCAACCACGAGGACGAGCGAAAAGGGATCCTCCTGCAACATTGGACCCCCGCTGTTCTACCGCGACTCGAGCCCCGCAGGACCCGTGACGTGAGTTAATGAGCGGTTCCTTGAGGTCTTGTCTGCGACGTGACTTCATTGGGATGAGATCGGTTGGAAAAGTGGAACACTCTTCAAAGTTCAGATTCGGGGTTCTAAAAAGTATGCTACATACAGATGCGTTCAGTTAGCAATGCAATTATCTTAAGCTAATTCGTAACATATTAAACTATATAAGTGAACAAGATATAACTATATCGGTTTTTGTGTATATTGCTTCTTACAGCAAGGTCCATACAAAAAGCGAAATATTTAAATTGTCTTCAACGTACATAGTAACCTATGAACAAAAAGAGGATTTGGGGGCGTGGGGGGATGGAACATACAACAAAAAACGTTGGAGTTTTGTGATGTCCGTTCACATTTTCCCCCTGCGCTTGGGTTACGATGTCTGTCCTAAACCACCTTGCCTGTAATGTCACTTTAATTCCAATAGTCTTTGACACTTTATATTTTGTTTAAGATTACCTTCTTATGTTGCGTTTTGTTCTACATGCTCACTATATTTTTCGTTCAGTAAAGTGAAGAGCGGTTTCACTATGGCAATCGCCTTCCAGTGAGTTTGAAAGCGTGGAATGCTTTATAACGGAAGCCTTCACCCGAAAAATTAGTCCGGCTGTGCGTCCGTGGATACCCCATTGATAGGGCATGCCAGCACAACTGTGACGAAACCGGACGTCATGTGCCATTATGCAGTTGGCGTGTCACATGTCGTTCCTTCACTTAACACATTGTAACCTAACACCATGACGTAAGGTCAAAATGATACGACGGTGACGTAACGTGACCTCGTCGCGTGACGTCAAATAGTCAAGTCGTGGTGTCACGTGATGTGGCATCACGTGGCACAGTGTAGCATAGCGACATCACGTCACGAAGCCCGACGTCACAGACCATCATGGAGTAAAGTCATTGTAACATGGAAGGAAGTCCCGTGGCGCAGGGTGAAGTTACGCAGTGACGTCAGGCCAGATTGTTACAAACGTGACTTTACAGGAGCACGTCGCGTGACGTAAGGTCACCTGGCGGCACGATGCCAAGTCGTGGTGTCACGTGACGTGACGTCACGTGTCACAGTGTAGCGTAACACTATGACGTCATGAAATCTGACGTCCCCCTACGTTCCCATTTGGTGTGAAGTCGCGTGCCATCATTATTTGACAACCTGACTCACGTGACGTCATAATATAACGAGACACCGCAACTTTGACACTGTTATGTCATATCTTGTGACCACACACGAAACATTTTTACACCCTTAAGGGTGTAAAAACGGTGTACCGGAGATTCATACCCAGACTTGGGAAGTGATCCGTTGCATATGACGGATTACTTGGAATCCGCTACTTTTTCAAGTAATTTTGTAATTGCCACGCTACTTTTTTCTGAAGTAATTTCTAATGTAATTTCGTTGCTAAATATTGGTAACGGATTACTTTAATTATTCGTTACTTTTTTTTTAAATATGAACATAATAAAGAAACTGGAGCAATATGAGCAGGAAATTCATAAACATAGAGAGAGCAAGTTCAACAAATTTAAATAGAATCCATCGTGAAGAAGAAAAAAATGACCGCATCTCCACGTGGTGAATGATGTTGATTGGGGCGAAGCTCTGGTGGTGCTGATGATACTGATTTTATTGTTCATAGGTAGTGCTGATGGTGATAATTTTTTCTTTATTGCTCATACGTAGTGCTGAGTTCCGGGTTGGGTTTCGACTTCAATGTTACTGCTTTATGGTCGGTGAAATGCAGAGCCACCTGGTTCTTCTAGCGGATCAGCTTGGATCCGCTAGAAGCCGTGGGAGCGCATCTCCACCGCTTAAGTCAACGGTCCATGTCAGAAAGAGAACGTGTGGTATGGAACATGGTTATTTACGCATTTGACCGCAGCGCCCTCTCGTCTATATACGTTGAGCCAATGCATGCAAAGTTGAACGCGATTATATACGCATTTGACCGCAGCGCCCTCTCCTGTATAGATGTTGAGCGGCTACATGCAACATTTCATCCACGACAGAAACCCCATCTCTTGAGTTACTACCACATCTCAGAGCCCTCTACTCGTCCCGCAGTCGTGGCCGAGTGGTTACGGCGATGGACTAGGAATCCATTGGGGTCCCCCGCACAGGTTCGAATCCTGTCGACTGCGCAAACTTTTTTCTTTTATGTGAGCACGGACGCCGGACGGACGGATGGACGGACGGACGGACGGACGGACGGACAAGGCTAGACCATAAAAGCTTCGCCCCTAATAACCGAAAAAAAATTTTGTCTGACCGGTCATCAGAACCACTAGGAAGACGTAAAAAGACTACGCGAAAAACAAAGACCAAGAAGACAATGCCGAATATACTTAACTTCTTTCCAAAGTCTTGCATCGCATTTTTCTTCTGAGAAATTTATTTGTGTTTAATTATTTTTGACTATTACACCACTTGAAAGGCCCGTTTCCAGTGGGAGCTTTCGTAGATCGGTTCCTTACCTCCGCATCTCCTAGCGGAGGTTGATGCTGCTACTTAGCATGCGGACTGCTAGCTTTGTGTGCAGAATTCCAGGGATCATTTCCGGTCGCTGTAAGCTAGCGGGGTGGCGGTTGTGGTTGCAGCTTTCGCTGCCTTGTCAGTTTACAGGTGAACTTTGCACCTATAATCTTTTCTCAAGTAAAATATTTTAATTTTTACAAGGACTACCATAATGCGGGTGTATCAGAAATGTAAAGTAGTGTTCCAGAACATTCTGGAAAACATCAAAATTGTTTCGATTGTTTTCCTTGAAGAGCGTAGTGGAAAAGTAACATGAAAGTAATTTGTAACGTAACGAGTAAAGCAATCCGTTACTTTTCAGCGAAAAAGATTTGTAACAGTAATCCATTACATTTTTGAAGTAACGGGCACATGTCTGTTCACACCCAAGGTTACTCCATTTCAGCACCCTAAGTTCAACATTACACAGCCTTTTCAATCGTACATGGGGGTGTATTTGCATTTAGCAAACTCCAATTTTAAGGGTGTAAGAAGGTTGCGGGCAAAACTGAAGTGAGTCAAACACGCCCTTTGAAGGGTGTTCGCCAACTGACACCCATTTTAGCGACAAGCTCGAATAATTGTTGCCTCTAATAATGTTTTTTTACTGGAGATACATGCCACGAACTAAGATACATTCAGTTTTACTCCAAATATTGACAAATACAATGCAACATCAGTGTAATCTTCGTAAAGGTGGTGCACCTGCGAATGTGATTCTTTCGAATTGTCGAGTTATATAAGACGTTGGAGCGGTCACGAGGGTCATGATTCTTCTCGTACGCGATCCGTAACTTCCGTGTCTGCCGTTTTTGTTAAATGGATAACTTTATGTAGTGCTCGTTTGTAAACGTGGTGCTAGAAAAAACATACCTGCAGGATGCTGCTAAAATTGCAACCATCCTATTTTTCGGGCGTTTTCGTGTGTAAAAGGTTTTAGTATACACTTCATGTGACGTCAGATTCCGTGACATCAGTTAATAAATACGTCCTTTATTCCGCGAAAAAACTGTTAAAGCTCTTCTAAACAAATTGTATCGCTCCTCAAATACTGCATTGCACATACTACGCAATTGAAGATAAACGTTGTTAATATTTTTTGCATAATATATATTTTTTGCATAATATATATTAATCAACAGACATTATTAGGAGATAATAAAATTAATTACAACCTACTTGATAGCTTTATTATATTGCACGTTAAACAATCATAAGTCTGAGCCCGCGAAACAAAACATTAGCACTCATTTTGTACAAAAGACGCTTCTATTTTAACCATAAATACTTTATAAATTATATGTTAACACTGTAGTTTGTGCGCCTCTCTTTCCAGATAATAACAAGGAACAATATGGCCATAATGGAGTGAACTCCGCCCGCGGCTCTGTACAGGTTGTCGTAAGCCCCCAAGTAATCCCGGAAGAAACCTGCAAATCAAACAAAAAACGAGAATTGTATCATTTCTGTCCTATAAATGTAAATATTCTGTACAAGGTGTTTAAGCTAGATTCAACCAAGACTTAAAAAAGCTGGCGCATGCTATGCGTAACGATTCAATGCAGTTTGCTCCCAATCCTATTGACCAAGTCAAGGCATATTATTTTTTACTGCGATGTGCCAAACTCGGTTTTTAGAAACAATTAAAACCCTACCTTTTTAAACATACATTTCTGTTCAAACCCATGAATTCATAAGTTGCATAGAATGTTGAAAAACATCCCCTCGTGCCGTTTGTATAGTGTGTGTTATTTTTTTTAAGGATTAATGAGAGTGAGCGGGAATAAAATCAATGCCATGTGACTGAGGGTTTTAACAACGCAGTTCGTTTGCGGGTAGTCACGTGGGATTGTTTTAAATCTGACGCGAGTGTTTTAAGCTGTATAAATATTAGACACAGAAAAACCACCTCGATGGAAACGACAAAATGAGTTGTCTCTCAACACGCTCTACAATTTCCGTATAAAAGGGTGTGCGCAAAAAATTATTATTTAAATAGGTAGTAATCAAGTTGCGGAATTAATATGTCAAACCACAAAAAGAAACAAAAAAAAACCTTGACTTGTTTAATAGGACTGCGAACAATACCGCGTTGGTCCGACTCACATAGCTATTTAAACCCGAGGCAAGTTTGAACAGGAGTGCTGGGGCTGGTGTTCAGTCGATGGAAACACCAGTACAGACCCAACGATCACAATGCGCTCGTGTCCCATCTAGGATCCGCTCCGGCGTCCGGTAGGTAACGTGAAGAATCCAGCAGTGCGGCATTGTTATTCGCAGGGTTTTGGTTACAACAATGTCCCAAAAAATATTCATCTTCAAAGCTGCGGTGAAGCTCTAGAGAGCTATTCTTTAAAGTTAAAGCAATGAGAAACGCGTGCAGGTTCTGGCGTCCCTGCCCCCGCTCCATGCTTACAACGACCGTACGGTATTGCTATGGAGCTCAAAGATATATATTACGCTGACTGAATTCCTATGGCCCATCTCAAACTTCTCGAGGTGCAAGGGTACAGTAGACCATGTTTCAGGACCTTCGATTGATGTGAGACAGAGCTATGAAAGACACGGGAAGTGGGACAGTGCAGTGTGAAAGGAGACTACATGACTGGCCTATCCGAGAGCATTGCTAGGGACTGGCGGATTTGGAAGACAAATACACAGTAAATCGGACATCCAAGCCTTCGATCACTTGCACACTTTGGTCCTACGTGGACTTTTGAGAGAACCTTGCCACTCGCTGTATCTTTATACGCTTTTCTATAAAACGCACGAAAGAGAAACCTTCTGGCTCGAGCACCTAACCTTCACAGGTGTTTTTCCCTCTTTTGCTTGCCTGATCTTGCCTTTTGTTTAGGGCACAACATAAAGTGGCAACTGTGGGAGAAGAAAGATCTTGAGGCACTTTGACGTTGTTCGGTAAAATGTAATAGAGGGGTTTTTTGTAAAATAGGTAAGAGCAATCTGTATTTTTCGTGCTATAAATCTACTATGCTCTATTTGTGAATTTCTAAAATAATTAAAATTCGTTAACTTAAGTACGCGCGGCTTGACCAATCTTGAGAAGTATCATGCCGCACGTGCCAAGTGAAGCCAGAACTGTGTTTAAACAATATAAAAATGATCGATGATGTCAAGCGCCCAAATCGGGGGCTACCTATGTGCTCTCAAATTTTGGTGTCTTCGCGTTCTATAGAACTTGTCATATTAGAACCATTAAAAAATCATAAACCCATTAGCTTGATTAAAACAAAAATTATACACCGGCGCACGGGATTGACGTCACTGAGCTGCGGCGGCGCTGCGATCACGCCGGATCTAGCCGGATCTAGGGCGCCTACGTGTCTGTCTGTCTCAGGGTGAAGACATCCATTGTTGCCCTGAATATGCCAGCGCGTGACGCTCTCGCGCACTCGGTGCGTAACTTGGTCGGTAAAATGGCGCCTATGCATTAGCGAAGGCAACGCGCTCGAGCTGAGTGACACCGGACTGCGCGCACTTCAAAATGTAAAAGAAAAAAAACCGATTGGGCGAAAATGTGGCTGAGATGTCATCACTCAAGCAAAAGCACAAGTGTGTATGAAGGCACTCTAGCCGGATCGGCCAGGCGGGCGAGGTGGGGTAAAAACGGCGGGACCTTTGCACGTGCGACGCAGCATTTCGGCATGCCGCAAAGCGTTGTGGCTATTGGTTGTGCCAAAAGCGACTCAAAAAGTAGTGCAATAAGCTTCCACGAGCTCCAGGCGGACCCTGACAGACGCGTAAAATGAATAACCTGCGTGGGTCGAAAATAAAAAAAGTTCGCCTCGCACGGACGAACGCTTGTGTGGTAAGCCTTTATTGGAGGTAAGTGCATATCTTTCACTGCAATGGTTGTCTCCAGCAGTGAGGCACTCCCATGCGTAGGGACGTCATCTGATCCAGATAACCCGGACTTCTTTCCTACAGTGTTTGCGCACAAGATGCCGCCTAAGAGTTCCTCGGTGGCTCGCTACACCCAGGCACCGTAAGGTGCAGCAGCTGCCCGCTGCCACGGCATCACATGGGCTTGGACGACGCACAGCGTGGCGCCTTAGTACAGAGCTTGCCGTTGGTGGCGTAAAAAAGTGCAGTTAAATTTTCGACACGAACGATTCCTGAAATGTATTCGCATGCATAGCGCTCAACCTGCAATTCTTAACAGACTCGAAGTAGTTGTAGGCCTCGAGATACTTGTACGCGTGCACCGTGTCGGCCGTAAATTAGCTCGGCGAAAAAACCAGGCAAACGACAAGGTGCGCCATCGAGGTTGGCGGCAGCCACTTGGCGGATTTGGCGTCAGAGCGCAGGCGCTCCCAGCTCACGGCGTAGGGATCCTCAAAGGCAACGCCGTCAACGCAGTTTCTCGTTGTATCGCTGCTGATTAGGCTCTGGCAGCGAGCGCCAATAGTCAGACATGACTAATAACAGAATACGACACAAAACAAAAAGCTAGAAACAACGCAGCAGCTTCGGTTAGCGAGCGTACAGCCCGCGTCGCAATAGACTTCTTCCAAAACCGACGCGCCCCATCGCGGCGAAGTACCACGCAGTGCACTCTGGGAACTAGTTGGCCACCCAGTTTCGGGTTCGACTGAGCAGCTTCATCTCATGCTGGCTGTGTTCCAAAATTTACTCGATCCGACTCCGGAGTAAAGGTTTCGTAGCGTGGCGTTCCAAAACTACTCGATGACGTCAGAACTCGCGTTCCAGAAGCGGGTTGTTTACTCCGGAGTAATTACTCACGTTACCCTCCTCGATCGGTGGGTAACCTCGGATCAAGTCGAGTAAATACGTCACATGATCTATTCGTCGTCTGCTTTCTGCGCCGACAGCGGTCAAAGCTCGCTTGCTCCGTTGGTTTTGGTGGCGGACGTTCGAAATGAGAAAGAATGAGGTGCAGCATGTGTGGTTATTGCGATTTCCTGTTTTCAACGCACACTGCATTACATCCGGACCGTGCACCTTCCCCGGAAAGGTATACATATTATCATGAGTGTGCGAGCGTAAACGGGAGCTTCTCCTCGTCCTCGGCGTTGGAGGGAATGCCATATTCTCACGTTCAAGGCTGAAAATGTTTAAACGCAGTAAATGATAAGGTAGTATTTTTGTTTCCTCCAGAGTGTTCATAATGAGAGGATAATGCTTGTAAAGCAGTGAAGGCTTCAAAGATTTTATTGCAATCATATTCGCTTCAAAGCGAACGTTAAGTTTCATAGAAAAAATCGTAAGGGTGCAGGCGAGCAGTCTCTGGTTAATTCAACATGGGTACGTTTCATATCATACTTGAGAAAGCACCCTCGCGCTGTACCACTGCACCGTGTGGAATCAATTTCTGCAAGACATAATCGGTACAAATTACAATGCGTGGAATATACATGTTTAGGGCGCTCGCGCTTATTAATAAAAACACATTTTTGATGTCTAACTGTAAGGAGTAAGTAATTTTCTTCTCAATATACAGCTCATAAGGAAGGTGAGTAAAAGGAACTGGTGCATCCATCTAAAAAAACACCGCGTCGTCATTGATATTGCCGTCTCCTCGAGTGATTTCTTCATGATCAAAAGAATCGTCTGCTATTTTCTCCCATCACTGCTGTGTTTTCTTTTTGCCGTAGTCCAAGACGAAGCCAATCCGCGTAGTATCCAGGTGATTATCCCGGCCGTTCCAAAATCGAGTCGCGGATCGTTTACTCGCGATGTCACGTGGTATTACCCGCTGACATAGGAGGCAGGTTACTCGGGTAAGATTTGGAACATAGCCGCTATCACGCCGCGACCGAACGCGCTGCTTGCGTTTTCGACTATCTGACTTTTCACGAACGTACAATACACTCACTCTCGAGCGATACAAAAACGAAGACCCGGGCATTTTCCTTGGTTCTCGAAACACTGGATATTGTGCGTGCGTATGCAAACGTAGTAAGACGTGGCTTAGTCACCTCACCCCACGAGTGCATCTTTGAGCTCGTGTCAGTAATCCCGTCTAGTACCAGTGAGCTACAACTGAAAGTTGGTCACCTTGAGCCCTACACGTATTTTGTTTGCCAAACGTCCGCTTCTTGTTACTTCATGGGGCGAAAAACAAGCCGCACCCTCACAGGAGTATCAAAGTTGAGCCAGCGTTTGCGCATTAACTTTTAAGGAAACGCAATAAATTCGACCTTACTACTGCACAAAAGTTACTATGATGTCTTCCTCGTGTCATCACATATCTCACAGTCAAATTTTATGCTGATATAAGATTAAGTTTTCGCAAACGCTGAGATCGGCTAGCTACGACGGAGGCCCTAACAAGCGTCCCCTACTCCTCGCTAAGCCTGTTTGGACGACCTTTTACTGACGCCCAAGATCTGTGCCTGAACGGTGTGTCTGAAATTATCTCGGCATACTCAGTCAGGAAGAAAGCAAACACATAACAAATAATATGGCCATTAGCAACCGTCAAATGGCGCACCGGGGTTCATGCCCGTCCGGCGCACTTAATTCCACCGAATGGTGCGACATACTTCACACAAGTGCTCGACTTTTGCTTTCTTAAAACGGTTTGTATGTGCGAATGTGCCTATATGATTGCAGGATAACTTTATGCGTATACGCGATGTTGAATATTAGTGAAATGCAAGCGGTTGGGGACTTCACGAATTCGTGCAGTGCTGCGGGGCAGTACAGATAAGCGATGAGAAGTGTGTTCAAATGGAGCTTTTCAATGGCGCCTCCGAGTTTTACCTCGCGTACTCAGGCGTATTAAGAAAAACAGTAATTGCAAAAAGTTATATTTCGTCTATGGACGCACGAAACAAACCAACTTCCTGATCAACCAAACTAATGTAACGGCGCGAGCTCGACGTATGCATACTTACTGGTGTCTACAGCTTGTTGATTCGTACACAAGAGAGATCCCCGAGCTTCGCAGCGTCGAGATTCCCAGCACTGGCTCGTCCACATACCTCGAAACGCTTACAAAAAGGCTCAAGTATAAAAATACAACAAGTATGCGTTAAGACAAGCTATACGTCTCGGGCTTGTGCTAAAGCTTAGAGGTCTGGCCATTTAGGTTAGTTTAGAGACCACAAATGACGCTCTCGGGACCAGAAAACATAAAATAACGGCCGTTTATAGTTCACGCTCTGTGTATAATTTCTTGTCGACGTGTCGATCGAAACCGAAACCATGGCACTTTCCTCCCTGGCCAACTAGTTCCCAGAGTGCAACGCGCGCCGTGTTGCATGCAGGGCTTTATGGAACTAGTCTATTGTAAAAACACGGCGAGAGCGGCCGCTTTTGCCCACACCGCTCTTGCGCATGCGCCGCTCTCCTGCCGTGTTTTGTAAACAGAGCGCGCCGCGCGTTGGTGTATAGAACACTCGCGTTTTAAGAACAAAATGTGTTTCTTATACTCACCAAGGATTAAAGGATTACAAAGAAATACCGGAAGAATCACCAGTCCAGTGAACCCGTAGGAGGAAGCGTAGAGATCTTGCTCGATGTAGTTAGCGATCAGTAGGACTTTCATGGTGAGTAAACAGCCGATGCCTATTTCAATAAAGGCACACAAAAGCAGCATGTATTCGAAAGAGGGCACATTTGGCAATAAAGCCATGGCGATCCCCAGAAAGACGTAGCACAACATAACGAGAGCGTTGCGTGGCAGGCAGCCTTTGTCGGCTAAAAGTGGCAAAATAATGCGACCGCAGAAGTCAGCCGGACTCAGGTACATTATGATAGTTGAGGCCTGCTCGAGAGATGCACCCCTGTCTATTGCAAAGTCCACTATGCTCGTCAGGTACATTATTTGAGAATAATGAACTGTCACAGCGACGGCACACACAAGGTAGAAACCAGGTTTTCTAAACAGCGTGAACACGTGCCAAATGCCCCTAATCTTATCCGGGTTCCGAGCGGCTTTTGAGGTGTCATCTACAATCGTCTTTTGAGGCGTGCCGCACGTAGGATGCCTCTTAACTTCGGAAAGTTGGATGGATTTGTTGATTCTGTTCCGGTTGATCCACTGAGGTCGTTTGAGTAGAAAGCAGAAAGCGGTAGTGTTCAGAGCTATTGCTCCGTAGATAAGAAATACGCTGCGAAAGTTGTAGGCGTCTTGTATGAGCAGGAGCACCTTGGGAAACACGAGCGCACAGGTGGTTTCTCCAGCGAACATGATGCCGCTTGCCGTGGCCCTGTACTTGCCGAAATAGTCCAGAATTGTTATGCAGAGGGTGACGTTGATCATGCCCACACCAAAACCTGCGGTGAAGAAAAAGTATTCAAGGAGAGTTTTCGCAAGTTAACAGGTTCAATTTTGCTACTCGGCCTTGATCAATGTATTAACGCAAAATCAGTTTAAGTGCTAGATTCCATAATAAAAGCGTTATGCTCGAGCATAACAAAAAAACCTGTACACGAAGCTAAAGCAGAGTTCATTCTTTAGAAGAATCGTGCGCTCTTGTAACTGCTTAAATATTAAACAAACACAAGTGTTGTGTGTGTCAAATGAAAAAGTAAGAAACACCTTGCGTATATCGATTGCGGAGATAAATAAAGTGACAATTTATATTTGAAGTTTGCAGAATGGCGTAGAAAGATAATGCAATTAGGCATTTTAAAGGTTGCGATTGTCAAAGCGCGCGGCGAGCCCGAGCATATTATTATATCTTCGCCTCCAATCAGAGGGCAGCATTTTCTGATAAGAACTACAGAGAAGAAATCACCAAGCAAAAATCGTGAAGGTAATATATCACGCCGCGTGCATTGTTAACGCTGGCAGTCAGCACAAATAAAAAGGTGTCACATTTGGGGGTTCTGCGTTACAAACCAACGAAGGGCATCTGAAACTCCCCAGCGAAGGAATAAGGATAAATTTCGACCACCCGGAGATCTTCTGACGTGCAACCGAAATCTCGGTTACACGGCGCCTTCTCCGCAATAGGTCTCCGTCAGATTGCGGGATCCACGACAGGGATTCGAAACCGCCACTCCGGGATCTACAGGCCGGGGTTTGCCTCGGAGAGGCCGAGGCGGCTAAATAAAAATAGCATGACTTTTGCTACAGTTGATGAAGGGTTTTAATAAATATTAGAACTTTAGTCAGTCATAGTGATTGGAGGGCATCAATTTGTAATTCAATAGTATGACGCAGTAATTGAATGCACGAAACCTAGTACGATTGTTTAACACATCTAAAGTAGTGGTTAACCAATCCCAGTAGCGGGCACCTACTTTTCGGCTTGTTCTACATCTCTGAATTACTTTACAGCTTCTTATAAGCTTAAATAGTATTTCATAAGTCACGTCGCATAAGTTAGGTTCACCAAGAGCTGCATGAGCATGATAAAAATCATATTTATAATAAACGGAATTACTCTTCAATCTGTGGTATAATCCTATAGCCGGAATCACACCGCAATAACATCACGCAAAAGACAGTCTGAAAGCAGATTCGAACGCAAGTCATCCCGAGATCTGTTCTTCAAATGCCGCATGGCAACGAGTACAATGAGCGGTTTGGCACGCAGCATTCGAAACACGGATCTCGCCGTGACTGATGTCTGCAAACAATCCGTTGTGGGATCCGGACGCTTCGGTGTAGGACGTTTCGGTGTAGGACGTTTCGGTGCGGTCTTTTCGGTGCACGGACATTTCGGTGCATGGACATTTCGGTGCATGCACATTTCGGTGCATGGACATTTCCGTGTGCGACTTTTCGGTGCGCAGACATTTCGGTGCACGGACGTTTTGGTGTATGGACATTTCGGTGCACGAAACATAAAAAATCATTATTTGTTTTTAGTTTCTTCTAAACGTAATAAGCACTATTTTAGATAGAATTTTTTTTTAGCATTTTATGAATTCTTAGATTTGGTCATGCCCTTACGGTCACTTGCTGATATGCTTTGTTAGGCGCAGTACCATTCTGCGTGAGGATTGGAGACGTTGGACATTGTGGTTCGTTTGTCGGTGTCTCTTTACCAACGTAAGCACTAGTCGCATCGCTTAGTATTTACACGTTGAGTCGATACAGACGTTCTCGGCGACTTCTGTAAAGGTGCGGGCTTCATTATTCGTAATCTGTGTAGGAAAGACCACAACAGCAAAGCATGAGAGTGTTGAAAATTACCCGAGACATGTGATGCGACTATTGCGTACGTTGGAAAAGAAACACCGACAAACGAACCATAATGTCCAACGTCTCCGATCCACACGCAGGATGGTACTGCGCTTAACAAAGTCACTTAGGTCGGATATCAGTAAGTGGCCATAAATGGATGACCAAGTCTAAAAAATTATGAAATGCGAAGAAATAGATTTTAGCTAAAATAGTTATTTTACGTTTAAAGAAAAAAACAAAAAAACTCGTGATTTTTATTTTTCGTGCATTGAAATGTCCGTGCACCGAAAAGTCCGTGCACCGAAATATCCACACATCGAAAAGTTTCACACCGAAAAGTCCGTGCACCGAAAGGTCCGTGCACCGAAAAGTCCGTACACCGAAAATTTCGTGCACCGAAACGTCCGTGCACCACCGAAAAGTCCGCCCAAAAAGTACAGATGGGCGTGTTAGGTACAGGCATATTATTCCTTCTTTTTTTTTTTTTTGCCGGTTTGTGTCGAAGCGCAGCTGTGTCGTCGGAAAGATCGCCAAAGCGGCGGGGAAACGCGGGCTGACCGCGGGATTGGTGGAGATGTCACCCCCAGGGGCGCCTCGAGCGGGCGTCTGCCAAATTGGGGAGTAGGGACAGTGGGACGCACTCCCATGGGTGGCTGCCGGATGGGGCTTCTGGGGTAGTAAACCGTGCCGAACATGTCGGCTTTGCTTTCATTGTATGAGCGGGCCGGGTTCATGGGTGCGCCCATCTTCACGGCGCCTTCTTGTAAAGTCCGTCGAAGAAAACGTGGGCTCGTTTTGTGTTTTATTTTGGTTATCCGTTTGAGAGACCGTGTTGTTGTTCTGCTTGTGCTCTTTTATGACCGACCGCCAACCAGAAAGAAAATGGTGTGGGATTCTGGGCGATTCGTTTGGGTGATTGGGAAAGGGAACCTGACTCCGACTCTAAAATGGAGGGGCCAATGATGAGAAAGAGGCTTTTTGAGACGGATCGAGCTGGGTGGAGGTTGGGTTCCAACTTCCTTGTTGGAGTTTTGGAGGACGGAAAGTGCCGGGCGGCGACGTCTGGTCGCGCCCACCACTGTGAACGTACTATGTTAAATAAATCTATCTAAGTTAATGTCTAACACCACCTGACTGAACTTCACTTCGCAAAGTGTTTGCCATCAGGCCTCTTGTTACAAGTGGCCGAACATCATCTACATCAACGACCTTTTCGTAACTGGGCGATTCTTATATAAGTTTTATCAGAAACCACAGTGTGTCGCCGGACTGCTATATAAACTGTGTATTGCTATACTTCTTTCTTTTAGTCGAGGGATTCACCTGACTGTTTGACTGGGACTTCACCTTTACAATTCTAGTCGTGATTGAAAAGTCAGCCGCCGATGCTGCAGTTTCGGCCCTGAAAATTGCTTACTCAGCGTATTATACTTTACCGCAGTTGCGGTTCATCGTAGAATGACATGAACAGACCGAACCAACAAGGTATACGCAGAATCAGCTAGAACCTACTTCCGATCTCAGGCCGTACGAATTGCGAAGAGATTGCGGCTATTCTGCCAAGCTTAAGGAATTCAGCCCTAAGCCGTTGGGGTATCACCATGGGGACTAAGGAAAAGGTATTTAGGGAAAGGTACCCACCATGTAAGCAAAATGTTACAGTAGCCCAGGTGATGCTCGGTGCAAAAGCTGACGCAATCATGCCGGCCCAGACCAAAACGCTGCCGGCCACGCCCATTTTGTAAACACAGAACCAACGCTGTACGAGTCCAACCACAATTCCTGCAAACAATCAGATTCTTTAGGAGTGAAAAGACGTAAAATCGACACGTTCTGAGCGCACTCAGCATTTTGCTCGTATAGGAGTTCGCTCGGTTAATGAAAGCATGTTCGCATCTAATTTCTTCCGAACTAGGTGGGAAGGATATCGTTCTTAATTTATGAATAAAATAATTTATGAAACATTGATTGCATCTTTTGGGGCGTGCCGCCTTAATTTGTTCGCTCAAATGTCATTCGAGACTGGGAAAGTAGTCTTCCTAGCCTGCAATCAGAACACGGATACTAACATACAGATGACAAAAACCTCGCAAAGCAATTCGGAGCGCAAGTTCGTCTGCTTCTTGCAGAGGGTTGTTATGATGTCAGAACGCCGAGTCCTTATTGGCTGATTGAAAAAAAATTATAGGGGGTATAGGTCAAGGCAAATACTGTAAAACCCTTTATCTTCGCGGCCTCTATTTTTCGCGAACCGGGCACAGAGGACACAATAGCGGCCACAAACTTGCGCGAATCCCAGGCGCCTGCATTGAAAATCTTGAGGTCCGAAGATTTTCGCGTGCCCTTGCATTTTCGCGAATATTTGAATTCGCGAAATTCACAAAAATAAGGGCTCGCGAGATTTAAAGGTTCTACAGTAGCATTGCGGTCTACGCACTATCCTTTGCATAAAAAGCCAATCAGAGCTCGGTGTCATTCTGACATCCCCACAACTCCTGCGCAGAAAGCAAACGACTTGATCTCCGCATTGGCTGATCGGTATTTGTTGCCATCGCAATCGTCACTTCGGTCCTTTGAAATCTTTGAAGTTTCAAAGGGTCGTTCTAAACCAGCCGTGTCAAGAGCTCTTTGAAGCGTCACCATACCAGAGAGCGTTTTCTAGCAAATATAAGCGTTTTTGGCATCGTGCATGCAATCAATCTAAAAATCAAGGTTATTTCTGGAGATATCTTACAATTATAATGGTCTTTCTGCGTGTTCCGAAACAGAAAAAAATTTAATGCCGCCCAGCATCAGCAAGCATATGGTAGAAAAACGTACTTGTGTGCTCGTTCGCCGGTGCGTTATAAAGCAAACTTTTCATTAACTATCTGAATCGACTCACCAATAATGTATAAGGAAAAGAAAAACCGCTCAATCAGTGGGCCACAATGGCGGCCATACGGGGCCTCGGCGCTCAGGATCAAGTCACTTTAGCTTCATCGATCCAGATTTTGATGGAGGCTCACCCTTTAGCTTCAGTGTCGCTTGGATGTTCGTACACATCTACCCACAAACAGCCGGACTTAAATGGTCCTTCTAAGCTATACGTTTTCAGCGCTTCAGATAACATTCATCGTGGCTACACAATGACATAAGTTAAAAGGGTTAGAAAGAATAAAGAACACAAAGTTAATGTGTTACATTAAAACCAAATTTGTAGCTCGTAAAAAAAAAAAAAAATTGCCGGCCGCAAGTCGGCAAGTTAGAATTCTAAGCGGAAAGTATAAACAAAACTGAAAAATAAAGTTCTCTCCAACCTGTGCCACTCGAGGTATATCAAAAAATAGCTAAATCGCTTTTTCTTTTTTTGTATCTAAATGCAAATAAGTCGGCAAGCCAGAGGAAAGGCTCGAAAAGGTTGCGGCATCTATGCGCGACGGCGGCAAACGGACAACCGGCAAACACAACACTCTGGACAACTACCGCCATCTATGAGCGATGGCGGCCATTATAGTTTTGTGTCGACATTTCTTTGAGGGAGACACGATCCTAAAAAAACTAGCCCTTACAACTCCGCTGTAAAAAAAAAACAAAAAAAAGAACTAGTGACATTTTTTATTACGTAGAGCATGAGCAGCACCATAGTCTTTTCTATACTGACGAAGCCTGGCAGATCGCCATGAGACGCGGCCGCCAAAAGTGAAAAGGTGAGAGCGGCAGACAACGGATTGGGGGGGGGGGGGAGACTCATGTAACGGGCGCCCTGCTGCAACGAGACGCCAAAGCACACTTCTCCCGAGCGATGGAATGTCCGCTCGTGCTCCTCGCGTTCCTCGCGCGTCCTTGCCGCTGCAAAAGCTGGGCGCTCACTACCAGCTTCCCCGAGGAAAGCTCTGTGCTACCAGATCCTCGCGCTCTAAATCTGCAACCGGGCGCTCTATGGCTCCGTCGTCGAATTGCCAGGCTTTGTAAATATGGAGGAGGGTATGGCAGCGCTTACCTGCCGCATGAATGGCTGCGCCCAGGGCACTCGAAGGCCACGAGGCCAATTCTCGGTCAATGCCGAACTCTTGCATGAAGCCCACGTAAATGAATCCCGAATTTTTCAGGGCCACTGTCGTGACAAGCACTGTTAGGAAGGTTATAATTGCCACGTGCCAGCTGTTGTCCACTCCGTTTTTCTTCATGCTTTTGCTCTTTCTTTGCTGTTCCTGTTTAGAAATAAAGATTTCAAACATTAGCGTTCGTGTAACGCGTCAACAATGTATATAAAATGTTTTCGAGGAAAGAGTCCGAAACATTGTTTATTGGCAAGTACTTTGTTTAACATTCAGTTTATTTATTTATTAATTTATTTATTTACGTACGTATTTTCAGATACTACTACCTTCTCACGGAAGGCATCGTACGGACTTGAGGGAAAGGTGCAATATAAGAGATATCAGTGCGACAAAGTTCTTCACAACTGTACTAACAAGAAACCAAAATTCACAGTTCACACAATGCTAACAAAACAAAAAGTGGCAACAATAGCAAGAGAATGCTCGGTCAGAAGTTATCACCTACCACACACACGCGCACATACAGACACACGTGCAACGCCAAAAGCAAACAAAAACAACATAGACGAAGTGAAGAAATGACACATTAGTCACACGTAAACATAATACAAGATTTTTTATCAGCACTAAAATGGGGTTACTTTATACAATGAAAAGAGCGACACTTTAAATGATTTTGAAGATGCTGCACTTAAAATTTCAATAGGTAATTCTAATTCATATTCTTTTACGGTGTTAGGAAAAAATAAAAATTTGAAGCATTCATTATGGCACATATTCTGTATGTGATAATCTATGATAGTTTCATGTGCTTCTCGCGGATTTTAGAGTTACGTAGAGTGACTTGTGTATTCTGAAGCCATCGCTGATCACTGTGTATGACAAAGTGAGTTTATTATTTTCCTGCGCGTTTGAAGGGGCTGGGTGTCTGCTATGCAGTATGAGCACTCACGGAATCTAGCCTTTTATATTTGCTGTAAATTAATCTAAGGGCTTTCTTTTGTATTCTTTCGAGTTTGTTTATACTTGATGACGTGTGCGGATCCAAAATAATATAGGCATATTTTAAGAGGGGCCCTACTAGTGTTTTGTAAGCTCTTGGGTTTGTTGCTGATATAGAATGTCTTAGGTTACTTTTAAGATACCAAAGTTAGAACATCGCTTTCTGACAGAGCAAGTCAATGTAAGCATTCCATCTGAGGTCAGAAGTACTAGTGACACCAAGGTATTTAAAAGATAAATCCTGTTGCAGACGAAAATGTTCTTAGATGCATGAAAAGGGCAAAGGGGACTTTTTGCAGGTTATTGTCATAAAGACACATTTTCTTGGTTTAAACTCATTTGCCATGTCTGGCACCAATTGCCGATTTCGGTCAGGCTCGAATTCAGATCAGCTTGGTCTGTGACGTCTTTGATTTCGAAAAATTTTACAATATCATCAACAAAAAGACGTTCATTATTATATGCATTGTCTTTCAATAGGTCGTTTATATACACAAGGAAAGAGGACCTATCACAGGTCCCTGTGGTACGCCGGGGCCGGCCTTCCCATGAGCTTCAAGAAAGTGTTGATGATCCCTCGGGAAGGTTGCCGTTAGGGCCTCGGAAGAAGTATAGAAACTGCTCTGCTCCCCAGGTCAAAGCCAAGGCTCCTTTTTTCAACTGAGCGTATCGGGTTTCAGTCGGAGTGAGAGACCGTGATGCAAAGGCCACAGCTGCTTTCTCTCCCATCGGGGTAGACCAGCAGCAAGACTGCTTCGAATCCGTGTGAAGCCACATTCCCCGAGGGTATTGTGGGATACGACGGATTGTTGTGAGCCATGCAACAATTTGAACACAGGAGATCCCTGACGCTTTGCAGAGCTGCTCGTAGTGGGGGACCCCAAGTTCATTCCGATGTTTCTCGAAGCAGGTCTCTGACGGGCGCCGTAATTGGTGCCAAGTTCCAAAGAAACCTTTCTAGATGGTTCTTTATTCCAGGGATCCGGCGGACGCCGGCAGGATCGTTTGGAGCCGCAAAATCTATGATTGCCTTGACTTTTGCAGGGCCCTGTAGAACACCGTGGCGGGATGTAACACAACTAAGAAATGTAACGTTCTTCTGTGCTGAATACACACTTGGCTTTGTTTTGGGTGACTCGAGCTTGTTCTAGGTGCTTAAGAGTCTTGCGCAGGTTTGCATCATGCTCAGCATGATCTGCCGAAGACAAGTGCATCATCCATAAGGTTCAGAACCCCGGGCAGTTCGGTCATTATCTCCGACATGCGTTTTTGTAAGTATTCCTGAGCTGATGTTATCCCAAGAGATAGTCGCGTGACGCAAAAACGGCCAATTGTGGTGATAAACGTGGTCAGCTCTTGGCAGGAAGGAGAGAGAAGGATTAAATGGAACCTGGAGTAAGCATTCAACTTCGAAAACCCTGCGGCCGCCCCCAACTGGCCAAGCGTTTCTTCCGCAGTTGGAAGTACATAGCGCCTCTCGTAAGACGGAGGTGCTGAGGGAGTGAAGCCTATGCAGGTTCTTACGTCTCCGGAAGGTTTCAAGACAGGAACAATTCCAGCTAACCAGTCGGTCGGACCTTCGACTGGACGAGTGACCCGCATATACGCCATTTCTCTTAGCTCTGGAACGACTGTATCTCTCAGAGGAATGGACACTCGACGTGCGACGCTCAGTGAGTAAGACACCGCCGCTGGATTTAGACAGATTGGTGTACTCTCCTGGGAGTATCCCAAGGCCATTGAATAGTCGGGTGAAGCGCTTTTCGAGGAGTTCATACTGGCGGAGAAACTTGACGAATCCCAAGTCCTCTGTGGTAGGCAATCCAATAAAGGCAGCGCGAAGTTGTCGTGCGACATAAACCTCTTGTCTTGTGGACTTGTCCTTCAAGGTCATGACAGCATCAAACTTTTCCAACACCTTCAGTGGATGTCCACTGGGCCCCGAAAGGAACTCTTCTGTTGAGCGCCGGCCAGAGGATGCTATGCCCGAAAATGCAACTGGGACAACTGAGCCCTTACGAAAATGTCATATGTGGCCCTGATATATTTTATAAAATGGCCATATCTGATAATATAAGAAGTCAGATATGGCCATA
>JAZHYW010008279.1:0-80390 GCA_037355805.1 Ixodes ricinus
ATAATGTTCAACTAATTCGATGTCCTGCAATATATATCAACGTAAACGCTCTGATGAAGGTTAATCATAAGGTACATAACCGTGGGACAAGACAAAAATACGCCAATGTGTGAAACATGTGCAAAGTTTATTGACGGAAAAAGTATAACAAAGAGCAATCAGTCACCGGATAAGCTGAAATGCCTCCCCAAACGGGCCAGAGATCGATGAGTCTCTTAGAATCTCAAACGGTAGCTGCATAAATGGCTGAAAAACAACGGACCATTTGGTTACCGCACATTTTATCAACTCGATCGAGTCTGCCGGCTCGTTTTCTACATCTTGTGTGCAAGCTCATGCACTGTAGCTGGAGTGCCACTGCCACTGATAGAAAAAAATGCATTTTAAAAACGGTAAATATAACACAATTTTAATTTGACGAGCTTCAAATGATTTGATAGATTACAGCCTCCCACTAGAAGCGCAGGAGCAAGTAGCGATCGTCAGTGATGACTAAAAAAGAAGCATAGTCCCAATGAGGAGGGACCGTGGAGCACGCTGCTCTCCTGATCCACCGTGGGAGTGTACTTCCAACTTTTTGGGAGTTCTGGGATCAGATTAGTACAAATATGGAATAATTATAAAACATTTCGGCGTTAATTGCCAATATATAATAATGAACACAAATAGAATTGTAGGGAACTCTCCTGATTCGACGGACCGCGCCGACCCACGCTGCTATCCTCCCCTTTTCGGAAGGGGACCTAGAAATGTGGAGAGGTGTCCTCCTTCCTATTGTGTTCCCCGGGCTGTTGTGGCATCCGACGACATAGAAAACATGACTGCAGGGCTCGCTTATCGTCTTCCCGCTCACGTGGTAACAATACCCGCGCCCCTACAGAAGCTACGATTGCAGTACCTCTTGCGTGGGTCACTACCGCCCCAATGGTTCCAAAAGTCACCCTAGCGCGGCGCCACCCGTCTCATGAAACTTTAGTGCTGGATGTTCATACTCCGCTTCATACTTAGTATACAAAGCTGTCGAAGCTACTAGCGCGAAAATGGGGCTTCATCTGTGGTTTGGTTTGCGCGAGAACGCGTGCAAATGATCTGAGAGATCACAGATATACTCGAGCCAGCAGCTTTGTCGGCGTTGTACACAAAGCATGAAACAGAGTTCAACCCAAGTGATTTGTGTAGCAAAATTAAAAGAAAAAGAGAGAACACGTTGGATGCAGAGTGAACCTTGCTCTTTTTGTGCGTTGCCCAGCTGCGACGGCCCATTAAACAGATGACATGGGCTCATTTGGACTCATAATCAATTCAAAAAAGGGCAGCGGAAACGGGCTGCGATGAAGGATTTCTCACCTGATGTGGGCAGCGCATCGCGGCACAGGGCGCTGCAAAGTTTGCCCTCTGCCGTGCACAGGGACCCAAATGAATGTAACCAACCTGGTTCTCGAAGGGAGAAGGGCAGTAGCAGCAAACGACATAGAAGCGACCCTAAATTTTCCCATAATGCCTCACGCGCGCCGCTAGATGGTGCGTGCTACTTTCCAGAAAGGTCCATTATATCTGCAGGTAATCACCTAATTACGTAATCGCAAGTAATAAGGTTGTGCTTCTCGAAAAAATACGCGGACAAGGAGGTATATACGACGTTTCGGGCGGACGCCCTTCTTCAAGTAATAGACACGAAAGACGGCAAGAAACAGGCAGGGGACGGACACGTCACAAAAACAGGGGTAGGTACAATGGCCGAGAGGGAGGGAAGGCAAAACCGTTAGAAGACGGAGTACAACTTGTTTGCCTGTCATCTAACGCAACTAAAAAAAATAATAATAATGCAAAGCAATAACCGGGACGCGTAAGTGCCAAGGGATCCCGAACTCGCCTTGCGGCGTCTTCACCGAGAACGAGACACCCAGAATGGTCCTCGGGGGTCCCCGGCCGCCGCGACCACGACCAAAGCGGTCACGACGGGCGGACGCGCGGTTCGGATCGGTTCGAGGAAGCCCCCCCCCACCCCAGGTGTCGGGTGACGAGTGTTAACTTCGGCGCCGTTTGTCTCAAAAAGATTCAGAAAAAATACAGTTTTGTAAACAGCAGTAGGGACAATTTATTGCTATTCGTTTTGAGTGTTTATTTATTGGCCTCCGAGTCCCCGAAACCACCGAGGGCCGAAATCGCCCACGCGGGAAGGTCGTTCGCAAAACGGCACGAACACAAGTGCTAGACGCACAGATCTCCCCCCCCCCCCCCCCGCCCCGAAAAAAAAAGAAACGG
This sequence comes from Ixodes ricinus, assembly GCA_037355805.1. Taxonomy (NCBI): domain Eukaryota; kingdom Metazoa; phylum Arthropoda; class Arachnida; order Ixodida; family Ixodidae; genus Ixodes; species Ixodes ricinus. The sequence continues at coordinate 2,266 of JAZHYW010008279.1, forward strand.
GCGTTTTGAAACATTTGGCAAACCCTCTCAACCCACAACCCCCCCCCCCCTTTTTTCTCTCACCCCCCTCCAACCCCCACGGCAACAAACTCCTGATAAAGAACGCTTTGGGGCTGGAAGTACGTATCCCCACTATATGCAACATGATACAGGTTAAAGAAGCCGGAATGGCGAACTAACGAAATTAAAAATTCTACTGGCGAGAGGAAAGGACGCACGATAGCAAACGGTAAGGCTCATAAAGAAAGCAGAAACGCGAGGGCAGAAAGGATATTCAATGAAATCGACTACGTCATAGGAGAAGCGGCAACCCCGCTGGGGGCGAACATCCGCGGTTACCCCGTCAAAGTCCCGGGCGATCATGCACTCGCGCACCGCAAATGCCGACAGTACGGCTGTGTAAGCGCGCCCGTCGCTTCAACTGTGCAAAAAAAAAAAGGTTTTTGTTTTTAAATTTTTAGAAAACAACATTTAGACTAATACAGAAATTTAGTACGCGAAAGAAAGTTTGGTGTTGAGACCAAGGGGGAATTCTGTTTTGAGGTTGAAGATAAGACGGTTTTCCTCTCTCTTTCGCACGTGGGAGGAGGGGAAGCCTGATCTGCTGACACGGACGCGAATGTTTAGTTCAGTATGGCCGGAGGTCGAGAAATGGTCAACTACATGTGTGGATTGTTCCGAAGGAAGGTCTCCCGACAATCTCCTGGTGACCAGACGGCGGTGCTCACGGAATCGTTCGTGCAGCCGCCGGTCTGCCTCTCCTATGTACAAAATGTCAGGGCAGCTCGTGCAGGAAATGGCGTAGATGACATTGGCTGACTTGCAGGTCTGGTTGTCGGGCATTTTGAATTTAAGATGTTGCGGGGAGCCAAGGTGCTTGCAAGTCAGGCATTTGGGAGCATTACAGGGCGTGGTGCCGGGTATGATGCCAGCCGGGTCTGTGTTGGTTTTCGCCTTCAGACTACTTTTGACAAGAAGGGTGCAGAGGTTCGGTGGACGGCGGTAAGCGACGGAAGGAGCCCTGGAAATTAGTTGGGAGATGTGCAGATGAGATGTTGCCGAGAGGAGTTTATGTGCTAGTTTCGGGACTTTAGGGTGGTACGTAACTGTGAAGGGGTTCTTTTTGTCTTCAGGGCGGGGGTTTCCGAAAAGGGCGTCATGTCTGGAAATGCCGAAGACCCGTCGTTTAGCTCTCTCGAGCGAATGGAGAGGGTAGCCCCGGTCGACAAAGAAAGAAATCATTTCGGTCACTTTGTTTTGAAAGTCAACAAAGTTGCTGCATATGCGCCGCAGGCGGAGGAACTGTGAGAATGGAATGGAGTCTTTTTTGAGATCGAGGGTGGCAGGAGGAATAGAGCAGGTAGCTGTGGGAGTCAGTGGGTTTATAATGGACGGAGGTTTCGAAGAGGCCCTTTTCCACTGATATACGCCTGAATTTTCAACTTCGCGCATACCAACGCTTGGCAGACTCCGACATACCTTCTATTTCAGTACTCCATTTCACGATAAATACATGGCGTTCTAAAACTATCACTTGGTCCGTGGTTAGAGGCAGGTGTCTTAAACACGTGGCCAGTGATCTGCGTGTGGCCCGCCACTTTCTGGGACGCGGCTCGTTAACATCCCACTTCTGTGATCCCCTCGTTCCCAGGCCTAGAACGCCACATGCGTCTTAAATATACGTTTTATTCGTCGATTTATTTTAGCTCGAAAAGGACTCTGCTCATCTAAGTTGCTCATACATTTTGGACTATTCTGTTTCCTTTAGGGCTATGTCTTGCTTCGTCTTTCTATTTCCTTCTTAACCTTTCCTTATGCAAACCCACCGGAATGGCAATAACTCTACTGATCTACAAGTGCGATTTCTTTTAAAATCATTTTGGCTACACAAACTTTCGCTCAGCTGGAACAACTGCCAAAAATAAGGATACAAGCTCGGGCTTCTGGCCGCCAAAAATACTTTTAAAATGCACGCATTGTTTCATGACGCCGCTATAAAAAACGCCAGGAAAGCAAGAACTGCCGTATTAAGAGATATTGTTTATGAATTTTGAGCATTTCTGTGACAGGGAAGGAAGAGTGTGCTTTGTCTCGTGCTATTTAAAACTGTCAGTAAGTTAGTGTTTTAAATCTATAGCAACAGGGTTGGCCTTAAGTAGGCGTATATAAAAATGAACACTAAAGATGGCTAAACAGTTAGCTTGGATAAAGCAGAAAGCAAGGCTCTGTAAAATAAGTAGGGTGTCGCTGGGACAGTCGGCTGCTTTGCAACGCTAAACACTACCGATGCATCCGCCTCTCTCCCTCCCTCCCCGCCCCCCCCCTCCAATTAGCCCCATCCTTTCGGGTGTGGGCTATCTGGCCCTCACAATCAAATCAGTTTGAGTAGCTGGTCGAAAGCATTTCATGCAAATAGCTCGAAACGCTTGGATGAGTAGACTCTTTTTCCGCTTCCTCCATAGCTTCTCCTTCGACTGTTTTATTTCAAAAACGTAATTTTCCATCTACTTTTCATTACTATAAATGTATTATTACTCAATTGTGTCTTTTATTTATGAAGTGTTACTTTTTGGGAGTCCGTTTATTACTGAAGCATTCTTAATAATATCGCTTATCTTTCTTTGCTGGTTCATATACGTCCCCCATCATTTCCTCTTAACCTTTCTTTTTGGCTAAGCAGAGCAAAACAATGCGTATGAAAAAATGGCATGCTATATTTTATTTAAAAAAAGTACACATGATGGGTATTCTTCGCACGAACATGCAAATATACATATAACAAAATATTAGTTATCATTTATGCGCCACAAATACCCTCGTACCTCCAAAATAAAATGCTATGACTTTCGCGCGTTCCGGAAGTTGGGCTGTTTTTCGTTCGGTTATTGACGCATCTGCTAACGCTTCTACTCTCGAGGTTTTCTCCCCCACGGAGTTCTCAGCTCGGAGATGCCTCCCCCTGAGGGGGGCATCACTATCTAGCACTTACCAAGGCTTGTAGTAGACGCCTTCGTTGTTGCCGTTTTGGTCGCCTTTGCTGTCGCTGCGGTTGTCCTTTTTGTTGTGACACGTGTTGTTGTTCTCGTTGTCGTTCTTGTTGTTCTCGTTGTCACTGTTTTTGTTCTTCTCATCGTCGTTCCTGTTGTAGCTGCTGTGGTTGATGTTATCACCGCCGCCACAGCTGTGGGAGATTCTACGGGGCCACCATTGTATGGAGGATTGGGCACGGCCCCATCCGAAGTTTCGACGTCGTCGTCGTCGTCCAATCCCTGTGTACCTGTCATGCAACGAGCAGAACAAACTCGTTGAAAAGAATTCCCAAATCCACAGTCAAGATTGAGTGACTGAAACCGTTCCGTAATTGTAATAGCTATATGACATATACATTGAACGAACATCCGCCAAGCACATTGCCACTGCATGTGGTTTGGTTCGAATTAAACATAAAGCTTACTCTATTTATTATCCAGTAGATTTTTAAAATGTAACAGAAAGGGGACTATTATAAGACTCTGGCAAAAAAGTTTAAGCAACCTTGAAGTTTTTAGAGAATGTCACTAAAACAACGATTATATGAAACAGAGCCACGAAATAAACATTCCTCAGATGATAACGGGAAGTGATGCGAAAGGACAGCGTCAGCTGATTCGACGTTTCGATGATATTGCGTCATGATTGGGTGGAAAGTCCGGTAATGTTGCGACGTGTGCTGTCTTGCGTAAACTGTATCCAATCACTAGAGCCATGCATATCCGCGGATTAGGGCACTAAAGTGGCGAATGCGAATAAAAGTGGATCACATATGGCGGATTGCGGATCGGATGCGGATGCCAGGGGTTACGGATGCGGACCTACAGCCGAGGCGGCACATAATCGTGTGCGAATAGACAGTGTAGACTGAATATGTGTATTACAAATGAAGTGCATCATCTAATATATTCCGGGAGTAAACTACTCCTTGCACATAGAAGCTGCCAATCGGGGTAGAAAATAGTTTTTTTTTTTTTTACATCAAGAAAGATTTGATTTACACCATAATTCGCTTTAGAACGTCCTATCTCTTTAACAATGCTGTTCCTAGAAAAATAAAGAAAGCAGGAGTATCCGTCATCTCTGGAGAGTGTGTTCTTGTTTGGCAGAGAAAGAACGGAAAAACGTTCATTGACCAAAGCAAACCAGAGGCGCGCAAGCCGCAATAGAGTAGGAGAAGCCTGCAAGTGGCTTTTCGCCTACAAGTAAATCGAGGAGAGTAAATTCGATCCTCTGGAGTTGTTGAACTTCCGTCAGTACGAGGTTTCCGCACCTTATATTTGTAGCCCATGCAGTTCGTGCATGTCATCATAGCATAAAGTACATCAACGAAGAAACTTTTATTAGAGAAGGTTATTTTAGGGTTGAGGTCCCACGACGGCCATCTTGAAAGAAGCACAACATTTTAAATTTATCGGCACCGATCCGTGTGGCTGAGAAACTGTGGTATGGCTCGTAGCACCGGTGTACCGCCCAGTCCCATGTGCACGTTGTTCGTTCACCACGTACTCTCTCCCGCGTCACGTGGTACTAGCGCTGCCCAGTTTGCTCGTCTGCTAAGCAAAACAAACTAGCCCAGCCAGCTCATCTGTCGGAGAATGCCAAGTGGGGTCTTCTCTAATATGTGCTTCTGATCCGCGGTGCAGTAATTTCTGCATGATTTTGTGCCCGACCTCACGAAGTGAGAAAAAAAATATTTTGGCTTGAATATCAAATTTTTTTGTAAATAAAAAAAACATGATTTCTCGACATAAACGTTCGGTAGGCACTATATTTTAAGTCACAGGTGCACGAGGACGTCTGCTTGAAAGGTAGCGCTGCATGGCCATTGATTTTGTCTGATTGAGGCGTTAAATATTTAAAAGGAACATGATGGTACAGATAACTGTTTTAATAAACGAAATGTTAGGGCTCAAACTGGCTGGTGATGATTTAAGATATTTTAGGACAAAATCTCGAGACAAAGAAAAAGAAACGGACTTTGTTTTGTTGTTCTTCAATTTTATTTTTATCAGTCTCCAAATGTTGTGTTAAAAGAATGAAAGCCGTTTACAACTCCCTGTAACGCCGAATTAGAGCGCAGCTCTTGAGGAGGAGGGAAGGCACGGGAGGGTGGGGGTCACGTGACGTTGGGGGGTCACGTGACCAGGGGGCCACGTGACCTCGGGGGGGGGGGCGCGCTTGGGGGTCACGTGAAACGTGACCTCGAGGAGGCAGGGCGGAGAAAATTTTCCGCTAAATTTAGCTGGGAAAATTTGCCACTAAATTTAACGGGAGAACTTTCCGCGACATTTAGCGGGGAAAGCTTTCCGCTAAATTTAGTGGGGAAAATTTTCCGCTAAATTTAGCACGGAAAGTGTTTAGCTAGATTTAGCGGGTAAAATTTTCCATTCAATTTAGGGGGAAAATTTTCCGCTAGATTTAGCGAGGGAAAGTTTTCCGCTAGATTTAGCAGGAAAATTTTCCAGTAAATTTGGCGGGAAAAATTTTCCGCTAAATTTAGCGGAGAAATTTACCCATCATGCACCGCGCGATTACGCCGAAGGCGACACCGACGCCACTCAAGCGGGAAACGGGCGCCTGAGAGCTGCGCTCTGAAATCTGCCTCTCAGGGTGCTGATGCCCCGGTGTTGTGATTTGAGCCGGTACATTGCACGGCACGAGTTGGTTTAGACAGCCATATTTTCCCGATAGGGGCGTCCCCTATAGGTCGCTGAAGTCGCGTATAGATTTATAGGGAAATCGTTCACCGGTCTATCTTGCTCGTGTTGGCCTGGCCGCATTACGTCAGAATATCACTTAACGACATGGTGTTAGGTGACTTCGGCATCCTCACAAAGGTCAGCAGCAAAGATGACGTCGCATGACATGGTCACATAATCTGACATCCCCGGACGTCAGGTAACGTCAATTTTCCCGCTAATTTAAGCGTGGGAAATTGTGACGTCCCATCACGTGAAACTGAGACGTTACGCGACAGTGAGCCGTCACCTGAATCGCTGACGTCTCATGACAGCATGACGTGACATGAGACAATAAATTCACCGCAACATTTAGCAGAAAACGGAGGTCACGTGACCTAACATTCGTTAGACGTAATGTTTGAGCCAGGTGATTTTAACGCTTTAGCGTTAGGAGCTCGTGTCGCAAAAAATCTGGCGTCGGCGTCAGTGGGACAGAAAAAATACCATAATGCAAAGCACGCAGCCACAAGGGACGTCACACGTGGCTGTTACATCATGGCCATATCGATGCTAAATTTGGCGCCAAAATTTCCTCTAAATTTAGCTAAAACGTTTCGCGCTAAAATTGGAGAAAAATGTTCCCGCCAAATTTAGCAGAACAATTTCCCTCCAAATTTAGCGGGTTCATAAAATATGACGTTACAGTCGCGTGTGACGTCATATGATTTCACGTCACATGTTTCGTGCCAAATTTAGCCAAAAGTATTCCCGCCAAATTTAGTGGAAAAATTTACCTTCAAATTTAGCGGGTTGATGAAATCATAACGTCAGAGCCAAGTGTGAGGTCACACGTGACGTCATGTGACTTCACGTGATAAGTGACGCTGCCAACTAGACCACGCACAAACGCGTGCACGGCTTGGGAACGAGGGCGGGTTTATATTTGAAGGCTTCGCGGACGTTGCCCGATAACGCAATTGCGTTCCTCTCTTAAAGGGATACTACAACGAAATTTCGGCGCTCATTATTCGGTCTAGGTATGTTCAAAAGAGCAGTATCACATGGAACATACCAATATCTTGTTAAAAAGTCTCGAAAAGGAATTTTAAAATGAATTAAACGATTAGCAAAGAGCACCTGGTGGATGTCGCTAACGCCTCGTTTGTAATGCTCGTCTAGGAACCTTGGCAGCTAGTGACGGTGAGTGTCTCGTTTCCGGCCACGACGAGAGAAGGGGGAAGGAGGAACTCCCCTCTTCTCGAGAATCCCTTTTGTGTGTCGCAGAAGTCTCTATTGTCCCCCTACAAGATTATAGAAGATTAACCCGTCACTCAAAATTCGTACAAAAGCAGCCGCTTCGGTGGCTGGAACGACTAGGCAATCCTCTCAACGTCAGCCTCGCCGTAGCTTTGCTCGTCTTGAGACGACCTACGTCACGATTGCGTTGGATGTCACGTGTTCTAAGCTGGGCCTTCTCCGAGCGCTTGCCAGAGTGGGCCGTTTATAACGAAAAATACAGCCACCAGGATCAAAATACAAACGTGCGATTGCCATTTACGGATATTGTGGATCATATTCAACCTATTTTTTAACACGACGGGAATATTTCGAATTTCATTGAAGTATCCTTTTAAAGGGAGGAAACAAAATTTCAGCGCTCATTTTATAGCTTGAATGTGTCGCATGTTGCACCTAACCTCGAAAACCCCAGTCTTCCGTTGAAAGGCACAAGAAAACTAATTTTAAGGTTAAATAAAGGATATTTCAATGTGCACCTGGTGGATGCATGCTGGGCCTATTTGGGAGGTGATCTAGCAACGTTGTGGAATTTGCTACGTAGTCGTGACGTAGCAGATTCCTTCCGAGCAACGCCACTCTTTGGCATTTCAACATTTTCCTTCTTTGCTTTCCTCCTCAACTCACAAATCGCGCATTGAACCAAACAGTCCAAGAAGACGGACAGGGTGGACTCCACTCTTTCTCGGACCCTCGTTTGTGCAGCCGGATGCAGCCATTCTCCCCCTAGAAGATTAGCCAGTCGCTCAAAACTCGGGCAAAAGTTGCTTTCCCCACCCCGTTGAGCCTAAGCTGACAGTGTTGTGGAAGCTACGTGCTCCTTGGGCCAGCCACCGCTCGTCACCCCATGGGCACTTCGAACGGCTCGGTTGTAACGCGCTGACGCTACCGACACCACCACAACGCTGACAACGCCACCAAGGGCAAAGCTCATAATCCCGCCAGCCTTGTACGTCACGAATGCGGGGAATTTTTTCTTTCTGTTTTTGTTTGCGCCGGATATCCCATGAAGCATCGCGCACTCCGTTCGCTTCTCTTCGAGCGCTTGCTCGAGTGCACCGTTTGGAACGAAAAATAGAGCCAGTCGTTCAAAATACAAACGTGCGATTATCATTTATGGTTATTATCCGTCATGCTTGACGCATTTCCGAACGAAATTTGAATATTTAAATTTTTGTTTCCGTACCCCTTTAAGGGAGAAGCTTAGAGAGTCCCCAAGGTTTTTCAAGGGGCCGTTCAACGATATTGTGCAGGAGTTATTCTCGCTTTATACAAGCTTACTAAAAAAGTGGGTCCGAGGTAAAATCGCACGCAACACCACTGACCGTGAAGCTACCTTGTTGCTGCGTAATTTCAAGAATAAAAGCGGACGTTTTCTTTCAGGTTTGTACTTCGCAAAACTCAGCGATGAGGCAGTGGGGATCACATTGATGGCGGCGTTGTCATTTTTTTATTCCATAATTTTGTCGTCAACATTTTCATCCCCGCATGACGATATTTAAGTGCGGCTCACACTACGGGCACGAGCACTGCGTGAACATTCGATTAGTGGTCGTAACCATCAATGCCTTGACATGAATTCCGCTTATGATCATGCCCATTCGTTCCTCTGACGAAAGTAGCATAACGTTAACAATGCGTGGCACTCAGCGCTTGCCTTGGCTCTGCCAACCCAACCGCGTGGCAGCGATAAACATTGGCTGTAAATAATTGGCAAGAAATCACGTGGCCGCTTGTTCTAACTCAGAGCTAAAAGAGCGAACGCTGCTTGGTATTTTTGAATCTGTTCCTGCGGTTGCCCTATTGTGAAGAAAAGAAAACGATACGTTTGTAATATGATTTATGAATGCCAGTGAATAAATTATAGCTTTATTTACTGAGAGTAAAAGAATTGTTTAATCGCCATTTTAAAGCATGAAAGTAATTAAACCATTTTATGTTTTTGAGAATAAAGGTTCTTCTCTTTCCGACACGGCGGTTTAACGTCAAAATTAAACCATTTATTTTAAAATACAATTTTTTTTTTTGCATTATGGAACTTTCAAAAAAAGGGACACTAGCTGGCTATCTTTTTTTCCTTCTAGCAGTTTGTACGATTTAAATGAGTTGTTTACCCCTACGCTTTTTTTTTCACTGCCCTTTGCTTACCGAAAGGCGCGAAGAGGAGTACAAACAGAATTGTTCCGGCGATCAGGAGCCCGAAGATGATCACCACAATTATTAACTTGCGTCCCCTGGCATAAAAAAAGATATACGATACATACGTGTAAATATATAAAAGTGATATATCAGTGATATCTCAAGTTTTCTCGTGCTAATAAATCATATAAGAGATATCATTGAAGAGTTATAGTTGCAATCAAACCCATATATAGGGTTTCTGAAGTCACGATGCTCGATCGAAAATAGACAATAAATATTGATGTCTGCACGGAGTAATCTAAACTTGTTGTCAAACGTACATTTCACAGTTCAATTTTTTATTCTAAAATTACAAACCGTAGCTCTCTTTCTGTTAAAAAAAGGCCAAAGAACTTGCCAGGGTCAATGGCGGGCGGCGACGCAGACGACTCAGTCGAGCAGCGGGGCGCGTTTGGCGCACGTATTGATAGATGGCGCTGCCTCCTATCCAGACTACTTGAGACGACCGAGATTTATTAAAATAAAAAAAGTTTTTGGTAGAGCACGTTGGGTTTAAAACTAAAATCGAATAAAAAAATCAAAACTTGAATTAAAAACAAAAACAAACGAGGTTGCACAGCTACGGCGTTTTGCACCGCACGAATTTCGTCTGCCTGACGTTTGCTTTTTTCACTGGAGACAGGTGGCCGAGTGGGCTACCGCACGCCAGCTCGGAGCACGTGGAGCGGAAGTTCGTGCTGCAGTACCCAAAGTTCCTATGTTTAATCCCCACCCCTGCCCGTTCCGATCTGGATGAGCATCGTACCGGCGTGCGGTCGTGTATCACTACTGTGTGGTGCACGTTAAAGACCCCATGTTATCGGTTGTACCACACTGGCTAAATTGCTCATTTACAGCTGAGACACCAGACGCCCACTGGTTCAGACTAACTTCCGGTTGTTTAAACATACACACAACAACTCGCTTTTTTGCTGGTCGGCTACATCTTCCGAGTCCACTCCGGAGTCCGGATGCCATCTATCAATACGTGATCCGAACGGGCCCCACCCCTCTACTCCGCCGTCTGCGTCGCCGTCCGCCATTGACCCTGGTAAGTTTTTTGGCCCTATTTCTCGCAGAACAGGAGGTACACTTTGTAATTTTAGATGAAAAACCCGACCAGTGAAATATACCTTTGACGAAAAGTTTAGATTGCTGCGTGCAGGCGCTGATATTTAAGGTCCATTTTAGATCGAACCTGGCTCCTTCAAACACCCTATATTTAAGAAAAAATTGGCACACGACGTACATAGCAGGATACAAAACTACGGGGAAAGTCAAAGGAAGGGATGACTGTTAAAAAAAACGCCATAAATTTTATTTTCCTCGCGTATTGAGTCAAGCTTTATTACTTTACAGAGCAGGGTGAAGAATGTGAATTAGTGGTATTCCAATTTGATTGAACAAACGTATCCGAGTAATTAGTCAGAAACAAAAAGCGTTAAATTCCTACCCACGGCAGCCGTGTTCTAACCAAAGGTGTCTGATTGGCCCAACAGCCGATAGATATCGGTAGAACTTTCCGCGTCGACAGACGGTGGTCCGCGCTGAAGCCATCAAGTAACACGTCTTGCAGCGTCAGCTTCGGCGATGACGCAACTGTTGTCCGAAGCTGGTTCTGGAGGTTTCGCTCGTTGAGACTAAAGTCCCTAAATAAGAGCTTCCTACAAGTAGCGACATTCTTTGAAGTGCCGACTGCGTGACGGTGCAGGCTTTAGAAGCGAATGGCGGCGCACAGAAGAGGTTTGAACTGAACTCCGCCATTTCGTCCCAGCGGAATGTGCTTTGTCATTTTTATTGGTTGTCGTTACTTGTAAAAGAAGTATCAAGTAACTTTAGTTAAGACACCTTACCCGGCGTAGAATCATGGGATAACTCGAAGGCCGCAGCCGAAGCTCTGCCCGAAAACGTCGGCGGACCTCTTTCGTCCTCTGACAATCCCCGTAACAAAGAGCTACCTTCAAGTATGAGCCGCATGTCAGTGACTGTTCCAAGCGACGTAATGTAGCGACGCGACAAGACAGGACCCGCTGTCATTCGGTCCGTCGAAACCACATGCAAGCGACGCATGTCGCCATGAAGAACAGAGACAAGTGCCGCGCGCCCGCCCGCAGAAGTTGTGACGTCACGAACCGTGTGTGTTCAATGTGGCGATGCAGGCGAGTTGGTTAATGATTACAACTGGTAACAGCGCGCAAAAAACACAAGGACAAAGGAAGGAATTCACAAGACGAGCGGTGAACTTCAACTGAACGTTTAATGAAAAGAACATACCCAAGTATTTTCTTTTTATTAAGCACGTCTTGTGAATTCATCCCTTTGTCCTTTTGGTTTTTTTCGCGCTGCTACCAGTCATAATCGTTTGTGTTCTATTGGCTCTCTCTCGACCTACTTCCGGGTGTCGTGTCAGTGCAGGCGATATGTTTCGGAAATCTATGAACGAGTTAGGCAGCGGGCGACAGCGAAAGGTGACGGCAAATCTTGTCGCTCGTCGCCGTCGCTTGGTCTGTCGCTCGCCAATTTGCTGACATGTTGTTCAGCCTTTGCTCGCCCTTTAACAGCTATGCGCACCCTGAAGACGACTTGCACAAGAAAACTGCACGGTTGAAATTTGCAGAGAAAAAGAGACGCGGTAACAACCAGAAAGTGCAATGCAGACGACGACATAAAGTCGAAAAAACTTGTTGATTAAGAAAAAAAAGACAAAAACATGTTTTGTTGTTTTCGTTATATCTTCGTATTTCGTTTAATATTTTATTGACGTAATAAGATAATGATATAATTATACACTGCAAATTTTCGCGGAAAAAGAGTGTATGGCTTCGGGACTAGGAACGACGTCTGCTATTGACGTGTTTGAGGGAAGCGCCAGTCGTGGTCGCCTGCGATCTTCCTTGTCGCTATTGTCGGCTGTTAGCGCCAAAGAGACACCTTTCGTTAGCAGGCGGGTGCCGCAGTCAGGGATTTCAAGTTCTTGATTTCTAACTTATTACTCAGGTAACTCTATTCAGTGAACATTTCATACCCATCATGCACGTTATCTGCACCCTCTGTACTAACTTATAGCTCAATACGTGCACAAACCAAATTATGAAGTCCTTTTAAACAGCCTTCGATACCTTCGGTTCGCGCTGTAGAATGACAAATATTTTCGCATACGAAACCAGCTGGACGTGCGTACTATAAAATTGCAACCTTTTGTTTAACAACCAGCAAACAGGAACACTTCCTACAAGTTACATGTTTCGGTTGAAATATGTAATATATTAAGGAACTATATTATAAAAAAATAAAATATATAGGATTCGTTCCGCAAAAGTTCCTTTATCAAACAACCACGACAGGAACTTCCTTGGCTAGCGGGACTTTTTGTCCCCCCCCCTTTTTTAAACTAAGATATAATCTAGGAGTATGAGATACCGTAAAATGACGTGGATTTTACTTTAGCCACTGATAAGATGAGAACGGAAAGGACAAGCTTCTGCATGGCCTCCTGTATACCAACGAACCCTGGCAGATCGCCACGAGAAGCGGCCGCCAAAATGGAAAAAAATACACCATCTTCCCGAGGGGAACCATGGGGTGATGCGGAGCATCGCGGATCGTTATTAACGGTGTTATTAACGGTTTAGCAACGTTGTTCGTAACGTTGTTAACTTGCGTGTTATTACGTTGTTAACTTGCGAATGGACTCCGCTTCTCGTTGCCGGGGTTCAGGGTCTGCCGCTCGCTTCAAGCGTTTGCGCTCAGCGTCGCGTGCCCTTCGCTGCGCAGCTTTTTCTTCAGTGGACGTAGCGTTGCTGTTAGCTTGTGGGGTGGTGCTGACGCTTGCTTGCGCCAACCCACTAACTGACGGGACTGTTGCTTCCATCACACTTCATCGGAAGAACGGAGTGAAGTGGAGTCAACAGCGCTGAACTTGTGGTACAGCTTCTCGCTTGCATTTATTTTTAATTGCTAATCTTTTCCTCCCTTTTGCATTTCATTTTTCTTTTCTCCTTCTTCCGTCGCGTCGGTTCTCCCGCACCAGCCCCTGATAGATCTCTTCTTTTATATTTAGCATAACTTTTCTTCTGCTTATATTTACATCATTTCCAAATCATCCTCCTTAGAATTGGCAAGCATAGCTTCTCTTTGCTTAATTAATTTATTCCCTTCTTGACTGATTTCTTTTGGCCGGCCGGATTTGGGCTGCAGCGGACGCGAGCGGCCGAGAAACGCTAGCAGACGACAGCCGCAGAGTTTCGGGGAAAGCCCACCCCACTGGAAAGCCCTGGCGTGGAGCTGCGACCCGCGCGCACAAAACTATCCTCCTTTCACTCCTCCGGGGGAACGCGCGCAGCGCGCTAGCGCTGCTTATATTCACACTTAAAGGAGAGGAGACTAGAGGAGGAGAGTCGCGTATGCGCGCGCGGTGTGAGTAGAAGCGAACGAACGCAAAGTGCACGCAGCTGGTAGAGAGAGAGAGAGCGGAGAGAGTAACGCGCAGCTGTTGGAGAGAGGGAAGGAGGAGAGTTGCGCATGCGTAGTGTGAGTGCGGACTACGACGCCGCGGGACATAGACCCGAGCAAGAGATGCTCCGCATCTAAAAGTGGAGCGGGAGACAACGAATGAGAGGAGATTCATGAGACTGGCTCCCCGCTGCGGCGAGACGCCGAAACGCAGCGCCTCGTTGGTGACGCGAGACGCTGAGCGAGACGTGAGGACCCGAAAGTGTGTTTCGGGTGCTTGCCGCTGCGAAATCTGTGCACTGACGTCCAGGTTCCCCGAGAAATGGCTCTTTGATGCTCTGTGCTACAAGATGTGCTCCAAATCTGCGACTGGGCATTCTATGGGTCCCTCGTCGAACTGCCAGACTTTGTGAGCATAGAGGAGGCTATGGCTTCAGGCGTCCCGTCTGTAGCGTGAGCATCCTGGTTTCGACAACGCTTCAGTGTCTCGCGAGCCTAGAGCGCGCACGAGTAGCCAAAGCATGGCGAAAGACAACGAGCGCACGTTCTTGAAGTAAAGCACAACAAAAAAACAAGCCCTGTTCTTTTTATATTTGTTTCTTTGCATATACGGGTGGACAATGAGGGAGGGGACGAGACAAGACTGGGGAGGACGTCAGTACGCCAGAGCTCCGGTTGGAATGATTATATACCGGTAGCCGCCAAACTACAGTTGCATCTGTTTGTGCTCACTTTTAGAGCACGCTCGAACGCAAAACACCGGCGTCCGACGTTGGGCGTTCTCTTTCCGAAAGCGTTCGCTTATTCGGTAGAGACAAAGGCAGCTCGCTTTGCCGTCTTCTCTTGCGCTAAACATTTCAGTCAGAGCTCCGCTCTCGATCATCGTCTCATCTATTTCCGTCTTTACCCCTAAAGACATGCCAGAGTCATGACCGAGCCGACGGGAATGTTACCTGAAGTACCGTGCCCCATGTAGAAACAATAAACTATACAAAGATAAAAATTAATTTGTAGTTATTTATTTAATGTTATTATAACGTGCGACCAGCCGTGAGGCCAAAGCAGTTTGGGAGGCATTTTAGAATTACCAGCAAACTTCATGTATTAAAGGTGTTATCAAAGAAACCACACAAATTTTCACTATTTAGAGCATCAGTGGTTATGCGGCACAATTTACCAATACATTTAACACCACTTTTTTATATAGAAGTTTTCGTTTAAGCGTTGAGGCGCAATAAATTTGTTTTATTTAATTCTAGTAGCGCTACTAGAGTTTCATGTGCAACATAATTATGAATATTAATGCATTGTAGCATTTAAAAAACAAATGAATTAATTCGTGTAAGCACATGGGGAGAACTCTCGCATCGGACTCCAGTAATGAGGGTGTCTATGGATCGATAACAGGAGAAAATAAATCGATCAGCATTGCATTCTACTTTGTATATGTCTTCTTGCGTGCATGGTTCCCAAACTGCTTTTCCATATTCAATCGTTGGTATTTTAAATGACGTATACGCTGTTAATTTTAGCTCCGAACTGTCAAACTTTAGATTTCGTTTAAAGGTCCAAAATTGTCTTAGCGCTTTATTAAAAATATTTTTAGTGTGTACATTCCAGTTTAAATTAAATTAAAAAAACGCCTAGGCATTAGTAGTCCCGTGCACACATTAAAGTCACCGCCGCCACACTGCAGTTTAGATCTGCTCGTACTTTGTATTAGTTATGTTCATGTATGTTTTTTTAATTCCATTTGCCATTTGACGCAAGTATTGGTCGATTTTTCTTGATAATAATTTAATATCTTTCGAATATTGAATTGTGCATTTCGTAAGTTATGATTGTGTCATCGGCTAAATGTTTCCACTTTAACACCAGCTTGAAAAGCGACCCCGTCACTCATATATAGGATGAATTGCAGCTGTCCAAGAACAATCGCCCAGGCACTCTTGAATTAACTGATACATTTTCTGACACTGCACCATTTAACAACAGCAAACTGCTGTTAAACACAAACCAACCAGATAAGCTTTCAGTTAGGATCGATATTCAGAATTTTTAAATATATACTTCCTTATGTGAATGAAATGTAGCTTTATATGAAACTTTCGTCATTTATAAGTATGTACTTGAGCTTATAAAGTAGCTTTACTTCAAAATTTATACATGAAAAGAATATACCTAATTTTATAAATTAAAAGAATGTGTAGTCGGGCGAGTTGGTTGCACATTGTAGGAAATTAAAGCACCAAATACTCGAAAGAAAATTAGAAGGTCGACGTACACGAGCCCTGTGGCGTATGTTCTATTTCTACTTCTCCATCGCGTTTTTGAGGGTGATTACGTTGTAGTAAAATACTTTCTAGTTCGACATTTTTGTGAATTATAGACGAGGATTGAGGTTAATTAAGGTGACTACACTTCGAGGACGGCTGTTAGGTGAGGCCTTATGCTATGAGTGTTGTACGGAAAGAACCGTGGCACAATCCCTGCACAGACGCCACGTCCCAATATCCTCGCTCCAGTAAAAAAAACAGTTGGTCATTACGCGTCAGATTGTCGTGGACCAAGCAAACTTTAGCACACCGACTTCGTTCTTCTCGATCACGTTCCATTAATTCCGTTGTATATAATGTTTCCCCGGGTAAGGCATCTCCCAGCCATTTTTACCGGATTCTCAATCACAGTGGCCAAGCTAGAATCAGGATGTCGTCTCCTGTTTTGAACTTACCCGCTATCTGTAAATAGAGTGACATAAAGCAGATAACGCATCTGTCGCTATTAAGTCTATGGCTTTATGGAACAGAATGAAGCAGTACCTACCGCCGTCATTCGAAGAAGCAGGAACTATGACGGAAGTTTCCACTTCGGAGCCTACGGAAGATAAGAGGTCCGCAATAACATAAACAGATAATGTGATTGACACTGAGAGCTTCAAACACAAGGAGCGCGGCGGGACCAGTGTATCTAAGTACAGCCATATTTAGTAAAGTCAGACTTACATATTTTGAACATCCCGCGACATGGCCAACATAGTATAAAACAAACTGCACTCTTATTAAAAAGGGGTCTATATAGTCCTTCCTAAAGGGAGGAACTCTCTTTTACCATGCTCATTCGGAACGTGAGGGAAACTGTCGCCCCTAAAAGCCGGGAGCAAAGTTTCTCCGTTGGCTGCACCTCTATATGGCGGCCCCGACCTGAAAAATCGAGCTCAATAAGGTTAACGAGGACCAGCAAATGATGGGGTAACAAGAGCTTTCCGCGAACTCTATTTATTTTTTATGCCAGTTTCCTCCGCAGGTAAAGAAACCTGCGTTTCGAATCAGTCACTCAGTCTTCTCGTGCACTTCGTTTCGCGCACTTCGTCTCTTACATTTGCTGTTCCTTGAGCTGCAATTCCTTCGACAGCTCGCCACATCACGGAGGAGTGGTTAAACCATTCGCAAAACCAAAAGCCGCGCTCAAAGAGCAAAATCAAAGCAGCCTACTTGACTGATTCTCGCACGGTAACCAGAAAATATCGCGAAGCGAATACGGAGGTTAGATCTAGAGATGGGTCGAAACTTTTTCGAAACAGGTTTCGAACTGGAAACAGGGGTTTTGGAACGTTTCGGAAAAACGGTCAAATATCGGTGTGTTTCGAATAGGTTTTGAAAATTTCGGAGCGTGCTAGGGTGGCCAGAAAACGTTATTAAACGATGCAACTTGAAAAAAGAAATAATCTTACAACCACAATAAATAAAATTTTTAAATATAAATACTTCATTTAGCAAGACGGGCTTGTTAAGATAAAATCTAAGACCAGGTCGATGGTGAAAATGATTTCAATTTCACAACTTCCGTGTTCACGTCGTCATTTTAGGAAAACAAAGTGAGCACGTATAGGTGAAAGCGATTATCATAAATCGGAGCGCACGTTTTCATCGTATCTTTAGCTCGACGACGTGTGTGGTGATCGCTCCAAGCGCCGGAGGCGTTGCGGTTTACGTTGACATGGCACATGTGGCATGTGGAAGGGACTGTGTCAGAAGATCTCCGACATCTGTGTTATGCAATGATCCTTCGCACAGTCAGTTTTGACTGGAATGCAAAGCATGCATTAAGCTTTCAAAATAAGTAGGAACTTTTATTTATTCTTAACTTTGCATATTGAAACGATGACAAAGAGCAGGGGAAGAACGAATAGAAGTAGTACATAGCGCCTTATCTACGTTTCCAAAGGAACGCTCCGAGGGACTATTGTTCCCAGCCGCACAGGCTGTTCTCGAATATAAAGCTGTTTCCACAGTACAGATTAACGAAGTCTGCTTCATTTCCCGTTTCTGCATGCTACAGTGGCCATTTAACTTACTCTTTGATCTTCAAGAAGATACTAGTCCATTGCTTACCCGAAGATGGTTGTTGCTCGTGCATCCCACCTAGGCACCTTTCGTACAAAATTTTCGGCTGTAGACCACTGGGAGCGTGTTTCCAGTATGGAAGAGAAATCACTGATCAGTCAACCGGGAGTCGTGACCGAAATATTTGGAGGGCCTATACACTACACCCAGATCTCTGACACTTGGACACGCTCCAGCTACAACGGAGTTTTGTTCTTCGAGCTCCTGCCGTCAGTTTGGCAGTCACTTCGAGCACGAATCAAGAACGCGCTCGATTGGTCGATGTGCCCAGGAGCCTCAGTATGGGATCGTAGAATCTACGAAGATCCCCAACACACCGCGGACAACCTGGTATGTATTGCTTTAATGCAAAATATAAACCCAAAACTGATAAAATTTTGGTCTGTATCACTCACAACCACTCACAGAGCCCACAAAACTAAAAGGAAGAACACCACGTTGGCTAAATAGCGACACAACTGCCGAATCTTACAACAACCGAAATTTCGTCCGAAAAGTTTCAGAACCTTCCGAAACAGTCGGAAACCGGACCTCCGGAGTCTCGCCCCATGACTAGTAAAGTCGCTCTTCCCCAGATGGCAGGGTGAAGCAGGATAATTTAAGGTAGCTATTCTAGTCGGCGCTAAGTACCGTCCAATTCAACTGCTACAAAAATATGTTAATTTGCTCACGCCAACATGGCGCTTCGGGCACCTTTATTATACACATTTGTACATACAATTAGCATACAAAAAGCATCAGCTGAACATGTACAATTGGCGCCCACTAATACACGGCACTACAAGCATCAATACAACAGCACACTAACCTAACTACTTCCGAGATCTGCCTTTCGGCCTTTTATGATCGTCGCTTCCAAGGTACGAATATTCTCAATTAGCACCTAAGCAGCAAAATTATATTCCCATCATGTTGATTTTTTCGTTGATGTCATACATCTAAAAGTATTTTGATTGGCTTATGGGATGAATCTCTCAGTAGAGCGTAAACGCTCATGCCGTGATATTTGAAAGCCAATAAAACAAGCCGCTTTACTGCGGTTGCAAGCCTTATGTTTGCTTTACCACACAGTACTTCGTAGCCAGTTTTGTTACCGTAGTATTTTTTTATATTTGTACTGTTTGCGTGCGGCTGCGACTATCGCATTGAATTAATCCTTGTGGAGGGGATATTCACTTAGGTGAAAGCGATGCTTCACGGGCAGAGAAATTGGTTTTCGATCAACATGAATGCAGTCAAAGCCGCGATTTTACGGCAGGTGTTAAGTTACGAAGTTACGCCATGGTGAAATCGAAAACATCCAACGCTCATCCCAGTGCGCCACTTGGAGGGCATTTCCTGCAGGAACCGTAGTACATTTGTAATATTTCAAGACTCTTCTGTTCTTCTACCAGAGTGCAATCACTCTCGGGTCAGAGGGGAGGGAAGGGGGGTGAACAACAGGACGTCGCAGACGAACGTCACTTTGGCAACTATAGGATAGGAGTTGCTGTGTTTGAACCAGCGTTCCAAAATGACTATCGGCAGGATGATCGATTGCACCGTAGTACCTCAAGCGGTCTTAAAAGAGCTGTGCAACAGTTTCAGTGCTTTGCTTAACTAATGTGGGAGTTGGTGTCTCGACATTTCTGAAGTAAAGAACAAAAAACCGCTTTCGCCTGCATGTCCTAGTTTTTATTTTAAAAATGGACAAAGATTGAGGTTTTCGGCACCTCTCAACTCCTTCACTAACTTCCGAGTCACTTGCGCTGTGACGTCAATGAGGAAGGCGCGGGGTTCCGGTGAAGCTCTCCCTTTAGAGCTAGGGTGCCTACATGTTTCCGCTCCGCTTTAGGGTGGCGCCAACTTCTTGTTACCCTTTCCCAGACCCTCTCCCACCGCCATTTTTCCCACTTCTTATTTCGCTAAACGTAAACAACGTTGAGTTTCTGTAGTCTAGAAAGCCCGGCCACACTGTGAGGCCACATCCGTTTCCGTTCATACGAGGAGTCGGAGGCTCAGCGGGATGGAGGTCGTGGTGGCTATAGCTCTCTTTATTCAGGTATTTCATATTTTGAAGTTGCGAGCAGGAAGTGCGCGTTGCTTTTATCGAAACGAGAGTTCCCGCGACAAGATGGAACGCAACAGACCGGCATCGCACGCCAAAACCTCGCCGTCAAAATGAGAGCGGTGGGCGCTCCCTAGCCGGGTTAGCCCTAACGAGGATTAGCGGCATGACCGGCGAGTGTGACAAAATGGTGGACGAAAACAGCCGAGGTTGCCATGGTAACGAGGTAGGCAACACTGGTTTGTCGGCAACAGGTATCACAAACGTTGTCGCCACCCTAAACAGCGGAGCTGCGGAAACATGTAGGCACCCTATTTAGAGCCATCAGTGAGCGGCGAGAACTCAGCCGCTCGCGACCGCGTGACCACGTGCTGGTGGGCACAGCCAAGAAAGGAGGAAAGTCTCATCCGGGTCCGCCATACCCGTTTCGCCCTGTCGCCCCTCCCCTCCGGCTTCTGGTGGCTGTTCCGCTGCTGACGGTTTTGTGGACCTAGGATAGATGGCGCCACTGGAACTCCGTATAATAAAAGTTTTGTCGATGATACCAGGTTTTTGACGCATATATATTTATGTTGGAACGACAAGATTTATAGAAAAGTTACCTTTTATCGAGCAGTTATTCGCAAAACTTGCTATCTTTCTACAAGCTTCCCCATTGACGTCATGCCGCGTGTTTCTCATGGCCGCCGCTAGCGGCTGCAGGTCGAGGAATGTTCTAAATTTTGCCTCGCGATTACGCGGCGGAATCGCAACATATTGAAGGAAGGAGGTGTGTTTTTTGTCGCTTGGTGACAAGGTGAACTATGTTAAAAGTAGAAAACGACAATTCTTTCAACGTTAAAATCGTTGCACAGCTCCTTTAAGTTCCTTGATGTAAAACAGAATGTACGCCCCGCCCCCTCCGTTCACGACCCGCCTAGCGGCATCAATGCCCCACAGTTTACGTTGACTCATCTTGCTGTTTCACCAGTAAAACGCGAACACAGAGTCAGATCGGCGACAATTCCAGTCTTTGATCACAAGCACAACACTGCCATCGCCATGTTGCTGCTATGTTGCTGACACAAAAATATAAAACCACGTTGATTGCCGTTTGGCAATCGGCATTGAAAGCGGAACCGAACTCAGCACAGAAGACACGCAGGCACCCGGCAGCAAAGCCTGCCAGTCTTCGACGCATATTCCGCAGTTTTCCTAACGTCGTCAACACTCACACATCGTTCCGCAATCTGGAGATGGACAGCCTAGTGTACGTAGCGCTGCTGGTACTGCACTGAATCTTCGCTGTTTCTAACGGCTTCGGTAGGCTAGTTTGACAAAATTAGTGGCAAAAAGTAGTGATGAACCGAATCTAACTTTCGAAGGAAAGTACGGCAAAGATTCCGCAGAAATTCGGCAAATGTGTGCGCACAGCGAGAACACGACGGGGCCATGGATTGCTGATGGACGCCGAGCGGCGGTGTGGTTACCATCGTACGGTGTAGTAGAACCAGCGGTTACGGCGAAGTGTGGGGTAGGCAACACGAGGACTCGGGGTTTGTAAGTCTTTGCGAGTGTGGTTCTCTTTAATATTTTCTGCCTCAAGAATGGAAGTTCGACCAGTAATTTACGCACTCCACTGCGCAAGTGACAAATGAGCGGTACAATCTGGATAAAGTGATTTTCATTTGACCCTTGGAGTGATGCAACGAGGTAGTTGAAGCATTGACTGACAACAATACTAAAGCACTCCTCGCAATTATACATCAATCGTGTTTTCGGCTCACAAGTAGTTTTTTGCCGAAACAACATAATATTGCTTTTTAATTAGCGTTAGTTCGTCGTTTTCACGTGTCTGCATAAGACTAAACATATAACTATCATGCTTGACGTTGCACATCCGACATTCATAACTCTTCCCATCTTCTTAAACGTCCGTGTGTATCCTAACACCAGAAATCGGCATTCTAAAGGTTAACAACGAGATGTTGCACATATGCGACGCACACTTTTATGCAATGCTGATGTCAAGTGACTCAAATCGAAAAACATGCATATTTACATTATTACTGTTATCTGTTCTCGTCAAGTCTCAGCAACCGTTGCATTTGTTTTCGCGAACGAAACCATGACTCTCCGAGAAAGTAAACGCGCAGTGTTATTGCCTTTATTTTAACAATGCGTACACACTTGCAGGCTTGCGCTGATGTGGCCTCAAAACCGAAACTAGTAGCTTGATTCGTGACTGCGCTCGCTACTACCCATGCTCGTTGTCACGCCACTTCTGCAAGAAGTCACTGTAAAATTGCCGGTAAACAGACAAGAACGACACTGATAAAATTATATTGTAGAATATCACCTTATTTAGTAATAACTGAGTCGATATACATCACATGCTGCATTTCAGTATAAAAAAATCCGTAAGAAAAAATGAAAGCCGTTTACAACTCCCTGTAACGCCGAATTAGAACGCAGCTCTTGATGAGGAGGAGGGAAAGTACAGAGAGGAGGCTATGCCTCTCCATTTTTCCTGCTCGCCTCCCATTTAGGGGAAAATTTTCCGCTAAATTTAGCGGGAAAAGATTTCCGCTAGATTTATGGGGGGGGGGGATTTCCGCTAGATCTAGCGGGAAAATTTTTCGCTAAATTTAGCGGGAAAAATTTCCGCTAGATATACAGGGAAAACTTTTTCCCGCTAAATGTAGCGGGAAATTTTTCAGCTAGATATAGCGGGGAAAATTTTCTGCTAGATTTAGCGGGGAAAATTTTCCGCTAAATTTAGCGGGGAAAGTTTTCCGCTAGGATTAGCGGGGAAAATTTTCTGCTAGATAATGCGAGGAAAATTTTCCGCTGATTTAGCGGAGAAAATTTTTCCGCTAAATTTAGCGGGGAAAAGTTTCCGCTAGATTTAGCGGAGAAAATGTTCTGCTAAATTTAGCGGGGAAAGTTTTCCGTTAGGTTTAGCGGGCAAAATTGTCCGCTAGATATAGCGGAGAAATTTTTCCGCTGATTTAGCAGGAAAATTTTCCGCTAAATTTAGCGGGGAAAATTTTCCGCTAAATATAGCAGGGAAAATTTTCCGTTGATTTAGCGGGGACAGTTTTCCGCTAAATTTAGCGGGAAAATTTTCCGCTAGAGTTAGCGGGGAAAATTTTTCGATAAATTTAGCGGGGAAAGTTTTCTGTTAGGTTTAGCGGGAAAAATTGTCCGCTAGATATAGCGGAGAAAATTTTCCGCTCATTTAGCGAGGAAAATTTTCCACTAAATTTAGCGGAGAAATTTACTCATCATTCTCCGCGCGGTTACGCCGACGCCGACGGCGACGCCGCTCAAGCCGGAAACCGAAGCCTTAGAGCAGCGCTCTGAAAACTAAATTTTAACGTTAAGTCTGGTAAGAATGTATTTTTGCCGAATGTTTGCCGAGTCTCTAGAAAAGCTCAGCCATAGTTCGGCTTTGCCGAATCTCAAGATTCAGCAGAAGTTCGGCCCATCACTAGTAAAAACGTCAATGCAACCGAGGTGTTCTGCAAGTTTGGAGTGGGAGGCGGAATTACAGGCGGCCTTCCTGCCGCTGAAGCTCAATCAACACAACAAACTTTATTAAAGAACTCGAACGACGTGCTCGAAAGACGAATCCGAAAGATGAGGCGGGAGGGCGGAACTTTTCTTCTGTCTGATTGGCGAAGAAGAAAAACGTCTCGTTCCTCCGTTCTCGCGTCCGACTGGGGGCGCGACAGTAGAAGAGAGAAAAACGCACCGTTTCTACTTTTTTTTCCCTTTTTTCTTTGAGTGTGCGTTAATACATGCAGTTCTATTTCTGTCTTCTTATTGTGCACGACCGAAGGTAGACAATTATTCCAGGGAACGGATGTGTGCATCCTCATGAGTCATCACTGTATTGCTTCGAAGCCAATTAGTTTCCGGTATTAGCCTGTAAAGACGCCGAAGAACGAGCCACGGACAAAGACAAGGGACATAATAACAAACCTTCTGCATGTTGTAAGCTCTCAGTAACTAGAGGGATAAAAGAATTTGCAGTTTTATACGTATCAATCGATCAAACCAGCATATGCAGAAATCCGTTTATCAAGAAAGGACACCTTGCGCTAACTCGTCTCCGTCTTCCAGGTTACCACGTCCTACATTTGTGTCGTGTGTTTTTTTTCTCGTTTTTTAATTCTTTTTTTTTGGTTGTTAAAGCACCTTATAGTCACATTTTTGGTTTCTTGTTTTCTTTTTTTATCAGTTCTTTTTTGTAGTTGCCGTGTGTGAACGGCGGAGCTCGCGGCGCAGGTGTAAGGGTGCCAGGTGTAAGGGTGCTTCCACAATAGAACGCTTTACTTTTCAAAAATTAATCAATTAGCATCATTAAAAAATGCATTTGGACACGAATACTCGTGCTGTGAAAAGCAGGATATAAGAGTGCTGACCAAAAAAATACAAGTACGAACACGTTTGTTCAGGTGAAATATACTGCGTTCTGCATTCTAGCTTTGAAGAGATGATGGTTTACTACAGCGCTGGTGAATGTCTATTCGAGGCGGGAACCGGAATGGCGTCAGCTATTATCATTTATCTACGGCAGGGGAACCTCAATCTCGACACCGTCAGAGAATGATGTTTCCAGGTATTAGCATCGTGGCCCGAACAACAGCGTCGCTGTGGACAGCATTCGCGATTGACCAGATCATTAGATTTATGTATACTGATCATGCCAGGCAAATTGACGGTTCACGTCGAGGTAAATCTCGCCAGTCACAGCGAGGCAAGTCCTGGTATTAACTTGACGAACGGAAACCAAAGGAGGGCGCCACCGAGACATCTTCGTGCTAATATAATACCCGAGAGCTGAAGGAGCGTGGGGTGTGGTCTCTCATGTTAACACTTTCTGCTATGTCTCATCGTTCAGTCGACCTATAAAAGTCCATTGAGCGAAACACGTCGGCGACACTAAAGATACCCAAAGCGTTTACATATCGCTCAGGCGAATTACAGGCAATCAAATTAGCAAGGATGACAAAGCGAATTACGAGGAATCAAAGTGAATTAAGAGGAATTAAAGTGAATTAAGAGGAATTAAAGTGAATTAAGAAAATTTAGTGAAAAGTAAGAGTAATCAGTGGGAATCGAGAATTACCATAGAGCGAATATTGTCAAAAAAGAAAACGTGAAAAAATATAGAACGTGGAACAAGGTAAGTCATGTGTCTGTCTTTAATGCATCGGCGCTTGGGCTTTCGACTTCAAGTCATCTTAAGGATAACATGACATTTTGTTTGGCGTTCTTATCAGAAAATGCTGATATTTCATTAGGAATTTTCGTAGACCACGTTTTCCCTCCGCTAGGCCTTCTGCAACGAACAAGCCGCCACAGCGCCTGCGCGCCGATGACCTTGACTGTAGATTACTGGGTATCTTAGCCGGTTGAGGAGAGCGTCGCAAGACGACGAAAACAATCTGCGAAAACTCCTTTTAGGAGTGGAGGGTTAAGATTATGCTGGTGCCTGGCCTTGCCTTCTTTGATTATTGAGTGAAGGTATAACAAATATCATTTATTGTGAGGTACTCCTGGGTCGTGAGGTCTTAACAGGACTAGGCTTCTGCGTTGTGGGGTCTTATCAAGGCCACGCTTTACCGTCAAGGTGTCTTGCCAATGATTTCATTTCGTCCGGTATTTTTATTTCTCAATTTTTAGTGAAGAGCCACTCAATGAATTGACATGCAGTAAAGCAACTTCCAGAGTCTGTTTTTTGATAAAAGCCTAGCATGGTCACCTAAGGAATTCAATTCGCTAGTCATGTTTAAAATGTCGCAAGAAGTCTGTACGAAGAAACCAGCTTTACCCGTGGAGACATTTCGGACTCGCCCACTGAAAATGATTGAAGATTTATATGTAAAACTACCTATTTGGTGTTTTAGAAGTAGCGAAACCTCAGGTTTTGAACACAAGGAGCCCCCAGGCTGAGCACGAGGAATACAAATGCCATATGATGCTTGGTACACGCTTGAACCATTCCTGGTTCACCTTGCGGTTTCTCGGTCAGCTATTCGTAAAGGCTAGTTTCACACATACACGATTTAATTTAAAAGTGTTACCGACGACACATATTTATTATTAGAATCCAGCACCAATCTTAATTGCATAATTAGAGTGAAGATTGCCTAATCCAAAACACCCTTTCAAATCGGCATGATCAAAGTATAAAGGTATTTAGAAACAGAAACTTGGGCAAATTGATACATAAGCCTTATTTTCTGCAATAAAAAAATGTACTCGCTGGATAGTTGAAAAAAACAAAACATGCCTTTAGTGAAAAGCTTCTCAAGATATTAGGTGCTGTATAAATCCATCTTCTCGTTTAAGGCGGAGGCGAAACGGCGACCATCTTGAAGAAGATTACAACTTAACCCCTAGGTGGCGATACCGATCAGTGTGGCCCAGAGCCGTATATTGGGAGAGTTTGGCCAATGAGTGGAGCAAAGGCCGCCGCCAGCGCTCGAATACTGCCCCCGCGGTTAGAGCGTAAACAATAAAGGACGGCACAGCGTCGACAAATCAGCAGACCGCGACGTCACAATATTGAAAACGGCATTAAGGCGTGAAATAGAAGCGTTCACTCTCGGCGTCTCGGAGACAGTTTGCTTTGGGGCCGGTTCGAGCAGAACAGCGTCTTCTGACACTGGCTCAAAGGAAAACAGTGTAAAGGCTGGAGCGCGCGAGAGTCTCGAGACGCGGACTGAGTCCCGCTCAGCTCGGGCGCTGGCTTTGGCAGTGCTTTCGTTTCCTCCAGTCTTAGCTGATACACTGTTTCTGGCAAGTCGACCATTGTTTGAAACGCACGTTCGTTCATTCGGCCGTTGAATATGGACGTGACGAGAACCTTACATGCGGCAAGTTTTCAGTCACCGAGAGTTATACCTTTTCACTCCAGGGACGCTAAGACGGCTTAAATTAGTCGTGTCGCATATTTAGAGCTCACGACCACCGCTAGGGGCTATTTCGAGGCCTGAGGTTGGCCCCGAGACGCTCGCCTATTCAAACCAATGTATGGCCAAACTCTCCCAATAAACGGCTCTGGTGTGGCCTAAAGCCCGTCTATCCTAGGAACAGTGGCGCCATTCATTGTTTTGGAAGTGCTCGAGACACGTGCCGCGCGCCACTTCTGGGAAGAACATGGCTGCTAAAATCTAGTTCAGTGCTGCACTGTGCCGCCATGTTTTTCCCAAGGGCTGCACATTGCACGTGCCTCGTGCATCGACGCACCTTGCGTTACTTTAAAACATGAAGGGGCTTTTATGTTGCTGAGAACTGTTGTACGGCTCGTGGTACCGATGCTCCGGCTAGTTCCGAGTGCTCTTTGAGCGTTCACCGCGTGGTGTCACCCGCGTCTAGATCTGCCAGCGCTGCCCATTTGACTCCAGTAGCCCAGCCATTTCATCTATCGGAGCATGACGTGTATCGAAGGAGGCCAAGCTGGGTAGTCGATGAAATGGGCTTCTGATCCGCGGTGCAGGAATTTCAAGACTTTTTTTCGCAAGCCATTATGGAGTGAGAAAAAGTATTGTGGTGTGACTTGTTCATTTTTGGTGTATAAAACAAAAATACAAGATTGCTCGGCCTAAACGTTTAGCAGGCAATCTCTTTTAAGATACAAGTTCACAAGGACGTCTGCTAGAAAGGTAGAGACGCTATGGCGATTGACTTATCTGATGAGAAAAATACAAACTAAAAAGCGACTGCACATCGCAATATAGTGTTTCAGTGAACAAAACGTTAGGGCTCAAACTAACTGGTGATGGTTGAACATATTTTAAGACAAAACCAAGAGACTGGAGTAAAAACAAATGAGTTTGCAGTATCTTCCTTAGTTATTTTTTTTTCTTATCAGTCTCAGGGGTTTGTTTTCAAAATACTGTTACGAAGGAAGGCGCTGCCTAGTTGTTAAATTAAATTGCCGAGATAAATTCTGTGCGGCCTGTGCCTAGCGAGGGCAGTACTTCTTGAAGTGGCGACTAAGTTAGGTTGATTGAGTAGATCGTTTCGATAACTGCACTGGATACTTCTCAGTGCCTTTGCACTTGCGTACCATATGCCTATTAAGGTGTAAAAAGTATCTGGATGTTTTCATCCCCATTCAGACATGGTGTTGTTATCGAAATTTTGATTTTTACAGAAATAGATAATTTTTGGATTCGTTCATGAAAAGAAAGAGAACGCAAACGGCAAGCTCGACGGATTTTTGTGTGTTTCCAAGTTAGTTATCATTTGAAGAGGCCAAGATCAGAACGGGTTTTTTCCCCACCAGGCGGTCTTCACAAGTTCGACCGTTCCCTATTTTGTCACTGCTCGAGCAATTGTACTAAGGCTCTTCTCTTGACTTCGAAATAGATTTTATTATAATAAGTAAAACAACAAAAAATATTGTTATTTAAAAATAATAAAACAAAATGTCTAACAATTTGCCGTTGATTATTTTCGGCAAAATTTTGCAAGATCTTGCGTCAGGCCTATTTAATATATTTTAATGACCTTGATATCACCATAAAGCTGAAATATGGCTAATCTTATTACATATAATTTTGTGATACAAGTAAAAATTAAAATATGCTACCTACATTTGCTTCATTTTTTACGAATACCAAGGTATAATCGTGATCTATCATAAGATACAAATTACAATATAGTATTTGGTGTATATAACCAGAAAGGAATCTTGAATCTTGTTAAATGTGCACTGGAAAGGGTCAAGTTTTTTTGCGCAGTAATATAACTTTTACTTCGCATTGCGCACTCTTTCAGGTACTTTTAAGCTTGCATGTGAAGTGTTAATTTGACGTAATTATTCAAATTATTGCTACTAAATTGTCCTAAAAATGGCCTATGCAAGGACGCTGTCACGCATTGATAAGTTTAGGATTCGAGTGTCGTCATACAAACAAAATACTATATTTGCTATTTATATTTTCTTATATAACACAATCACACGTTACTAGGAAAAGACGAAACACATGAAAAACACGTTTAAAAGAAGCTTTCCAAGTTTGTTCCTTGAAATATTGCCTCTTCCAAAAATATGCAGCTTGTCCTCCAAAATATTTTGTAATTTTCACAGGAAAACTAAACTACGCATTGCCGCACATTTATTCTTTGCCCAAATGTAGCGCTATCGGTAAAGACAGTATGCCAAAGTTTTAGTACTAACCATTATTTTATTCAAAAGTGAATAAGTGATTTTTGTTTTTTAAATCTTTACTGGGAAAATAGGGTCTATTTTCGCCCGTCTTCGGTAAATGGCGACAGAGAGCTCAATGTAATCGAGAGCTCTGCCGTCAGATATGTTCCCATTAAAAATTCCTAAACATCCAGTTTAAGTGTTGTATAAAATATTGGTTAGTACTGAAACTTTGGCATCTTGTTTGGACCGCTAGCGCTACATTTAGGCGGAAAAGCAGCGTTCGACATAGTTTATTTTATTTTTAGGGCACAAAAATACACTATAAATTGTTTGGGGGACAACCTTGTATATAACGAATATTATTTTGATCATATGGGATTGTATTTCTATGCACTAAACGAGCAAGGTTTAAGCTCTTTTGATGATATCAAGGTTTTTACGCCAACTTATGTATTTCACATGTAAGAACTTGCAAAGATTTGACAAAACTCATTAAAAAGAAAGTTCGACTTCCTTTGATTACTCAAAAATACTTTTTACTTATTTATTCAGCTCCATAAAATCTGTTTTGAAAGTTACAGGAAAGTCCTAGTGCAGTTGTGTGAGAAGTGAAAGAACAACGAGTGGTCAAACATGCGGTCTCTGACATGCGGCAGAAACATCGTTTTCGGCTTGGACGCTTCAATGCTCAATAAGATCACAACGAAAAATAGCCAAGCTTACAGTTTGCACGTTCGTTAATTCCAGAAATTCACCCAGGACATGTTATATAGATATAAATATATTTTGTAATTAAGATTAAAAATTTTACTTTAAACCAGTGCCTGAATTAGGAAAAAACTTCCATCTACAAAATGGACTTTTGACAATAAAATGCCTATAAATATTACCCTCTCGAAGTCTTATTCGGAATACCAGAGCACTTGGGGCAAACAAGTTCATTTTAATGCGCTGAGAAGAACAGCTCAGAATTTCGCACTTTTCCAACTGCCCCTTCCCCACGCACGCGAAGCCTAATAGCTCGTTTGTGACTGCTTATCTTTATCTCGTTCTTTTGTAAATGCAGACTTGCATACACCTTTGGAAAGTACGATGTTCCATTAATTTCACACCACCACGAGATGTTTCGTTTTTGGCACACTTTGTGCTATCCGTGGGCCTAGGGGTTGATTTGCGTAGTGACCCCTCGAACCCCCGATCGTTGTTGAGTCTCCCCCGAATGTTCGCAAGGCAATGACGTCACAAGAGAAAGCCATGAGGAGGGCGCCACCAAAACATCTCGGCGCTAATAGGCAACGTTACAAGGTCAAATCAGTCGAAAAGCTTCATGGAATGCCTGACGCCTTCTCGTGCACGGCGGCTTGGTGGCGGCCGCTACATTATCAGCCCCTCCTATGGCCAGAAAGAACGGAACCAGTCTTACGTAGGATGCTCGTTGCCAGCAGTGAAAAGTGATTATATTATGGTTGTTACGGTGACCATTTTCAACATTAATTTTACAGAAAAGTTTCCGCAAAAGGAGCGTCGTTGGAAAACGGTTCCTCTCCGTCCCGTGCGAGCGGTGCCGCTGGCGGCACTGCAGGTGGTTTTCCACCCGTATCTGCTCGCATTTGTGTAAAAGAAAAGTACCGCTTCTGATCGACACTTTACGTGGAGGTTGTCAGCTGATAGGTCTAACGACGTCACCTATTCGCGTCCCCAGCTTGTTGCACGCCCTCCCGCGGTGGAAGCAGGAAGCGCCTCTAGTGAGGGTCCCCGGATTCTCCTGCTCAGCGGGCACATCGGAGCTGCTCGCGATCATGGCTCCCGAAATGTCATTTCAAATGCAAACAACATCCCTCACTGCCCTAACGTAGTGCTTAGCCGGGATGGGGTTGTACGCTTAATAGGAGCAACTCTAATGCGTTTGCATTAGAGTTGCGCTAACAAGACTGCAATTTTGGGCTCCGCGGACGCGCAGTGTGGAACACGCCAAGCTAACGCAAAAACACAGCGTTTACGTTCGCTTGCATACTCGCTACTTTTTCACAGGCTTCCGACGCCAACGAAACGTACTGCAGTGAGCAGACGTGCAAGCAGATGGGCCTTCCTTTGAACTGGAAAGGCTGAGATTGGCAATACGACGGCAAATAAAAATCAAAGAAACTACATGTTCCAGAAAAGTTGGTAATCAAAAAAAAGACACAAAAAAGCGTAACTTTTTAAATTTATTTATTTATTTTGGGGTCTTTCGTCCGAAAGGACATTGCCGTCGAGATCGGAAGTTTTGCCGATTGTCGAAAATTTCGACTTTAGTAGCACCATATGCTTTACTCATAATTAATGTAATTTTGCATTGATTTCTCAGGTCACCTAGAATAAATTCATTGATTATAAAATTTTCTTTTTATTTTATAACATGTTAATTAAAAATGCTGCAATTGGAACCAATGATGACAATTGGCACACTTTGATTGGCATACTTGTACGCCCGTTTGAAATGAGATTATAAGCAACAAATTATATTAGAGCTTGAAAATTACGTACTAAATTGTTTTAATTTTATTAATATTATTATTAAGACCAATTGCAGTAATGTGTGCCCCTATCAACACCACGATCGCAAAATACGCCCTTTAATCATAATAGTCTTTCCCGAAAGGTCTCATTTTGTTTTCATTTTATCCTATGAAAAACTTTAACATCGTTATTAGCATAAACACACAGTCAGACACTGAATTAATATAATGTACTCTGCGTCACGCGATGCTTTAAGAAACAGACACACTTCAGCTTTCTGACTTGAATTCCATCTTTATGTTTTTGTAGTGAAAACAATGTTTCTTAATGTTGACGTTTTTGATCATATTGTACAAATGGGGCTGATTCTATTATGCTTGTGCTGAAAATAATGTTAAAGCAAATAATCATCCAAATATTCACAAACCCAATAAAAGTTCCGCAGTTTATTATTTCACATCAGAATTATCTAAGCGAGAAAACGCAACAAGAACGCACGAATATCAGCACTAATTTCTTTAACAGATGATATATACCTTGGATGATATATTCTCTGTTACCTCTAAGTTGTATGAAAGACTACGTCCTTAAATGTACACTAAACACTCCAAAATATTTTGAAGTGCCTGGATCGGAGACGTATGTCACAAAATAAAATTTCCGCGAACAACTTTTTAAACTCAATAATGACGGCGTGAGACACACACTTAGTTATAAAAGAATCCGAAATTAACATCCATACCGAAAAATTAAATCCATAATAAAGGTTAGTTTCGGTTTCGTTCAAGGATCAAAATGTGCCTCCTGGTGTAAATATTACGCTAAACACCGTTTTTGGTTTCAGGATGAAGAGGTGACCTGCGCTGATAACGCCCTAGCTTTCTCGTATAACCAGAAATAGTTTGTGTCGCTCAGTGAAGCCAGCACATTACACAGGCTCAGCAGCGGCTCGCATCTTCGACCCTGACTGCAACCGCCATTTTAAAAAAACCAGTGGCGCCACCTATAGTGAATTGAGTCTCGAATACACGCTTGAAAGCGGGTCGACTGGCCGCCGCCATGTCTCTGCTAGTGCAGACAACCCGTGAAATTGCAGGCACGCCAGAGACAGAGCTATGTTCAAGCTTGAGCTGCACGTGCTTACGCGCATGGAACATCGGTCGAGGTGCCATGTTCGCAATACCCAAATTACAGTAAGCGTTCGGCGAATTCCTGAAGCCACCATGACATCCGTTCACAGGAGACAGGCAGCATGCGCCTGAGACGGCTCGTGAAGTTTCGGGCTTTGCACGCCCAGGGCCCCAGCAATGTCGTCGCACGTGCAGAGAGACTAAAGTTCGCTCGATGCATTGTGGCAGTGATGGCTTAAGGCTGAGTCACACACGCCCTTGTTCTTACGTTAAGTTACGAAAAGTCGCCGGGAAATCTGTGCTTCGCATTAAGCGTGGCTACCAATTCAAGCAGATAGCCTGGCACGCAACATTCGAGACAGGAACGCTTCGGTGACGACGAGCTAAAATGGCGAGTTAACCGTGGCAACCAAGGACACAAGACTCTTCATAACGTAACGTAAGGAGTTGACATCGGTTCAACTTTTCACACAGCACTGTTTTCTTACTTTACGACTAAGTCACTGAAACATTCGTGTCTCGAATGTCGACTGCCAGGCTTTCTCCTTGAATTAGTAGCCACGCTTAATACGAATCCCAGATTTTCCGGTGGCTTTTCGTAACGTAACTTAAGAAAACGGGTCTGTGTGAATGAGCATTTAACCAAACTGACCTGTGAGACCGTTCTATTGCCTAGAATTGGGGAAACATTTTCTTGTCAGTGAAGCCAAAGCCATTGCTTTCTGTGCGCTCGCGCGTATTGAACGCCGTCCACAGCGGTGTTCGCGGGTTCTTCATTTCTTCGGAAATGGAGAAAATATTTTAGATGCGGAGCATCTCTTGCTCGGGCCTATGTCCCGCGGCCTTGGCGTCGGCGTCGTAGTCCGCACTCGCACTACGCACGCGCAACTCTCCTCCTTCCCTCTCTCCAACAGCTGCGCGTTACTCTCTCCGCTCGCTCTCTCTACCAGCTGCGTGCACTGCGCGTGCGTTCGCTTCTCCTCACACCGCGGGCGCACGCGCAACTCTCCTCCTCTAGTCTCCTCTCCTTCAAGTGTGAAAAAAAAATAAACGGCGAGCGTTCCAAGTTTCTCTGCCGCGAGCCGCGACGAAGGTTAGCGTACGGGTTGCGCTAGGGTAGTCGGTGGCGCCATCTCTCGACGTCAGCACGCAACTGACTCTTTCCTCGGAAACAACACGATGCTCCGCATCACCCCATGGTTCCCTCGGGAAGATGGTGTAATTTTTTCTTTTTCCCTAAGTATAGACCAGTGTCCGCGCCAATTCCAGGGCGCCGCCATGTTTATCTACGCTCGCGCCACCACGCGGAAAGAACTGCCACGCAGGGAGGGGGGCTGCGTTGGCGGCGTTGCTTTGGAGAGCTGGATGCGGCAGGCTGTCCGAATGCACCGGCACATCTTGAAAGATGTCTTCACCAGAAGCCTCCGCGGCCCGTTCTTCAACGGGGAGGATGTCGTGAACATTCCAGAACCCATCTCGACCAAGAAAACAAGGGAAAACCTTTCTTGTCTTAGATGTTCTCGGTATCTGCAAACCCTTGACATCCGCGTTTCAGTGCGGGTTCATTGCGAAGTAAATATTTCGCTACCGCTTTCCTGTGGCTTTCAAATGCTTGATTGTTGGCTTCTTGTATACGACATTACATTCGTGGCACGTTTGAGACCGATTTTCGCGATCTACTTGATCGCGAAAATCCCGAGCCAGGCGATCGCGAATAGGCCCGAGCCAGGCGCTCGGCATCGTCGTTGCTCGTAAAGGCCTGCTTATTTGTAGTTGAGACGACTATTCCACATATTTCGTGCCACTCGTGGTGCTTGCACTCGTGGTGCTTCGAAGGGCAGGGAAATCTCACGAGGACGTTGAAGACACGCAACACCGGAGCCACCAAAGCAATCGTACAAACCGTCGCCATGATTGCTTTTTTCTTCGTCACTCGCGGCGTGGTCAACTCGTCGCGAGATGTTTTCTGGCTCGGCTAGATGGAAACCAACAGCGGAAAAGTGGCGTATGGACAAAAGGCTCTCACATTACGGGCACTATACTCACATACCGCGGTAAACAGGACCGATGCCGGCGAAACGGCAGTCGGCACACCAGCAAAGAAGCCTACGGCGGGAAGCAGCTGTGCGGGCCGACGCAGCACCCCCCCCCTCCGCGCGAGCGTTGGGTTCGAGATTATTGTTCGCTTTTGCTTCTTGCGGTCGAGGCTAAAAAGAGCACTTCCGGACAAAGATCTATATTCGGTCTTTCTCGCTTGAGCTGAAATGTGGTGGCGCCATTGTGAAATTAGTCCGGAACCACTTCCGGTTTTCAACTAGACCGCGTGTTTTGCGGTGTTTACGAAATCAAATAATCACGCTACCTTCTGAAAATGGCCACTTATAGCACTGTCGGACCTATTTTATTATTTTAATAAAAGATTATTGATTAGAAAATCAAGAAAGAAAATCATGCGCCCGTCTACTTTGTGAAGTTGGATGACCAGCGAAGCTTTTTAGCATACGACATAGGCGTGACAAAGAATTTTGAACAAAGGTACGAACACATTATTTTGATCGGTGGTCAATATTTCGCGTGGACGACTATCGCCGCCCCAAGAAGCCGGAGGAAACTAGACACGCACGAAGGGACCACAACCCGGCGTAAAGTACACACGCGCGACGGGACCACCACCCCAAGAGAGCTAAAGGAAAGGAAACTAGGCACGCAAGCGGGGGGCTTGGAACGAAGACTTATGAGCGTAGACATGGCCGACGCGGGTCGCACAACAGCAAACCTTTGAGAAACCTACCTGAGAGTCTACTGATCTTGCAAAGGGTGTCTACTGATAACTAATCTACTGAATATAGCTATCGCTTAATACACCTATTCCTAAATTAATGAAGTATAAAGGAGACTGCAAGGATCTGTGTTACACGAGCCACACGCGCACGTCTTTCCCGTATAAAAGATTCGAAGTAAATAACCAGAATGAAGCATTGACGAACGCTCGTGCAGGATGCAAGTTGTTTTAAGCATTTGCTATAGAAAAGTTACTACGGCTGAGGGCAGCACATGCGGCACGTGGAGCACCAATCCCTGCATTCTCCTTGATGCTTGTGTGATATAGCCAGTTTTGCCGTTTAGCCGCCGGCGACACTGTCAGCCGCGGGCACGATGGCCGCGGAATGATGCAGCCTTTCGGATGCCCGTCGAACGAACTCTATCTGATTCCTCGCGCCGCGCGTTCAGCCCCGCCGTGTCCTCACCTAAAGAGTGTGGAGTATTTTTGAGAGCAAAGCTGTTTACGGCTAGAATTCCCTAAATTTCTGTATGTGCGTCAACGAAACCTCTACGCTCGCACTCCCACACGTGCCGCACACGCACGGCTTCGCCGTATAAAAGTGTCGAAGTAACTAACCAATATAAAGCGTTGACGAACCTGCGTGACAGATGCCATTTGTTTTAGGCGAACGCGCGCCTCACGCGCCGGCACGTGTGGCGCCCGGAACACCATTCCCTGCATTCTCCTTGATGCTTGGGTAATTTAGCAATATGTCTATTTAGGGTACCTTCATTTGCGCTTTGCTTAGGGTGTAGCAAGGTGGAAGAAATACATTTAGGTGACGACTCTCTGTCTCACGCGTGCGACCATATTATGTTCGGAGCACCGAGCGCGCTTCACACGCACGGAGATACGTGGCGCCCAAGTATGGAGGGGCTTGTGAAGGCTTGTATAGAGGGCTTGTGAAGCCAATTATGCATTTTTACTCGGTCCCTGTGTAGTGTGTAGTGAAATGATGGATCCATGTTGGCGCCCTGGCATTGATTGCCTTTTCTCCCGTGCGGTTCTCGCTTTTTTTTTTTAAATGAGAACATTCCGATGTTTACTCAACGTGACAAAAATACTCGTATAATATAAACCTTCCCAGCATAATCTACTGGGCCTTCAATAATTTAAAGTAATTTAGATTAAACAGCTGGGTTGTGCACGCACGTTTTGTCAAACAGCATGTTTGGTAGCAGTTCTGTAAATTGTTTACACACATTGCATGGCTTTATAGGAGGTCGGGTGATTTTTTCCACCCTGCTCCTGCCTTCTTATTTAAAAAAATTGCGGTAGCTTAGCTTGGCTATGCCAGGATGTACGTAGGGTGAGCTTATTCGCACAAAATGAGAGGCGCTATCAAGCAGCTCCGGTGCAGCGTCAGATTTGGCTACTGCGCAACGGAGGTGGACAGCTGGGGACGCGGTGGCGCCAGTGCGTCTGCCGCGGCTATGGCGTCTCGAATGCGAAGTCCGGCGAGGCGCACGCGGTGGCGCGGAGCCCGGGGCGGTGGCGGCACCTTGCTCCGGCACGCCAGCTCTGCGCCGTGTGACGTCACTGCTCCTCGCGCTTGCGAAGACCGGCGAGGCGCGCGCGGTGGTGGCGGAACCCGCGGCGACGGCGGCTCCGCCCCGCCAGCTGTGCGGCGTGTGACGTCACTACTCATCGCGCTTGCGCAGCACGGAGCACGGCTCATTATGAGAGCCACGCGAAACTGCTCGACTTCCGCCCAGTGTAGCTCACGCTACAAAATAAATTCGAATGATGTGACATAGTGGGGCCAAAATAAATATTTACATGCGCATAAAGGTTATAGCATTACAAATGGTTTATACATAAAATGTCAGCTTGTACTGTGGAACATTCAAACCTTGTCGGAAGAAACAATTTGTATTTATGATGACATAGTGACTGAAATGATGACACACTATGATGACATACTGACTGACATGATGACACAGTGACTGAAAGTCAAACAATAGTAGCGGTTATGGGACATGGATCCCTTTTCATCTATACTCTCACAATATGGTGTCACCCCGTCTCACAGGTAAAAAACTACCTGACGAATATTTTAGCTTTAAAATGTACACAAAAGCTGAATTCACTGCATACTACCGAAGAACGCGATCTCCTACATCCTGCGTTTCTCGCCCATGCTGATATCATCTTTTCTTGAGCTTGTTTGTTCATACTCATGGTAATATGCTTACAGTGTTGTCGCATTCGCATGCTGAAGTAGTAGGGGAGCAACTGGGCAATTGTTTCTTCTTTGTGTTCAGTGCATGGGAACGTTATTGTTTATGTGTCAACAGCACTGTCAATCGTGTCCCAGTAGACAGTCTGGTGGCTTTTATTTTCCACGAAGAACTGTTCCGCTTTCTTCAGTAGCTGGAAAAGGTTCTTGTTCGGGTGTATAAGGCCTCCTCTGTTCTTCACGTTTGTCAGTGCTGCTTCAGCAGAAGTGTTATTGTCGATGCTGAAAGCGGATCGGCATGCAGGGCAGCGTGTAGCTTTTTTTTTTACGCTCAAAAACTTAGTTACGTAAAATAGCATGCAGTCCACAGCCTTCGTTTCTTCAGCCTTTTCTGTCCATACATCTTCGCATTCCCAGGCTTCGACAGAAATTAGACTGTCAAGCTTTGTCCTCACTTGGTCAACGAGATGAGGAGACTAGGTAGTAACTTGCGATCGGCCCTCGGGATTGCACGACTCCACTGCTCCAGGCGAGCGTCATTCGATGGACCTTTAAACAAGGGCACTCGCTCTGCGCAATTCCTGTACCCCGAATTGCAGTTGGGAACGAAGCACGTCTTTCCCAACCTTATAGCATAACTTCTTCATCGGGTTAAGGCTCACCTTCGTGCACGATGGCGGCAAATTCGATCGACACAGCACCAAAGCAACACATGAGGCCAGACACTGGCCGCACACCAACACCACACCGTGAAAAAGGCGAGCAAGCTACCCCCCCGACACCGTGGCCGCCGAGGAGAGACCTAATCCCCACGGTGCTCACACCTCAGCGCCCTCCTCGGCGGCGCGGAACTAACTATACTTCACTTCACCTTATGTTGTACCGCAGCGAAGGCTAGAAGCGCGAGCTCATAGCGTTGGCAGGCGCTCCTAAGTCACGAGAGCTTGTGCCGCCGAAATGTGTACCAGTGCAAGGAGCTCGCGCTTGTAGCCTTTCCTGCGGTACATCATAAAGTGAAACAGAATATACACCTGGTTCGAGGCTAGCTCCGAACACGATCTGGTCGCTCGCTCCACGCGGGAAGAGCGGCCAGAGTCACCACATAAATGTATTTCTTCCACCGTGGTAACCGTGGGGTGGTGACATCCGGCTATTTTGTACCACACTTTTATTTTTATTTTTTGTTCATAAGCGCGTGAAAGAGAGTGTCCCTGCACGCGTTTGTGGCGCTGGCTGTGCTATGGCGACATTTTGTTTTTGTCGATTTCTTTGCATTTTACCCGGGAGCACGTGTTGTCGGCACCTGGTTCTACAAAGGGTGGCATCACCCTAAACAGAGGGACATTAGAGAGTTTTAGTAGATAGTTCCGATACCTCCGATACCCCCGATAACGATACCATATATGTAAGCGCAAAGGCGGAGGCAGAGTGTCGGGTATCGTTATGGGAGTCATCGGAACGATCTACTAAAACTCTCTATTGAGGCACCCTAGGTCTACTCAGTAGGTTAGATATCAATAGGCACCATTTTTGAGATCAGTATACGTTTAGGTAGATAATAAAAATTTCTCAAAGATTTTCCGCTGCGCATTCCGTGTCGGCCATGTATATGCTCGCACCGCCCTCTCTGTCACCGTATCAAGCCACTTGCATGCCTAGTTTAATTTTCTTCCGCTTTCCCAGGATGGCGGTCCCGCCGTGCCTGTCTACTTTCCGCTGGGTGGCGGTCCCTTCGCGCGTGTGTACTTTCCTCCGGCTCCTCGGGGCGGCGACAGTTGCCCATGCGAAACTATGACACCGATCAAGACAACTATGAATGTGTGTGCGTACCGTTCGTCACTATGACCAGCAACCAGGACAATAAATGTGTTTGTACCTTTGTTAAAAATACTGTGTCACGTCTGTGTCATGTGCTATAGAGCTTCGCTGGTCATCCACCTTCACAGGGTCAAATGGCTCATGATTCTTTTGAACTCCTCCTTCGTCTTGCGGAGCGTTGTCATACAAAAAACTCCAGTTTAAAACGGGAGTAAAATCAGGTGATCTCTTTTATATATTCCGTCATCTAGCAACCAGAATAAGCGGTGGTTTTTTTGTTTGTTTTTGTTTATGCTCTCCCAGGTGGGGGAATAGATGGTTTAGGCTTGGGAGTTTAATAGGCATCTTAGTCTTTAAACATCCCATCCGTGTAACTTTTCGTTTACAGTGATGATATTGCCCTGCCCTGACCGCTTCGTATTTTTAGATACATAAATCAATTTTACCACACTAACGGGCGTCATCGAGCAGGCGCATGGGAAATCCTAGAGAATCATAGGGTTCGTGGATGAGATCATGATGCAGCGCTACTACCGGCTTTTGAATCTCACCCGAACCCGCCAGAATCCATGTTGGGGGCATTCGTCGCTGTTATGCTCTGTTTTATGTGTTTTGAAGCCGAATTTGCCCAGTGGTTTGTCCGCTCATTCGAGGTTTAAAAGGGTTAGTTGCGCCATAATTAATTTTTCTTGCCGTAAAACTCGGCGACAACGAAGGTATTGTCAGCAGTATTGTTTTTTTCTAGAATTCCGGCAACCATTAGGAACTAGGACATGACGTAGCTCGAGCAATCGGTTCGTCGGCGTTATGAAGGGCTCCGAAGGATACACCGGCACAACCTCGACAAGGTGGGTAAAGACGGGA
Organism: Ixodes ricinus; assembly: GCA_037355805.1. NCBI lineage: Eukaryota > Metazoa > Arthropoda > Arachnida > Ixodida > Ixodidae > Ixodes > Ixodes ricinus. Next base: position 42,827 of record JAZHYW010008279.1, read on the forward strand.
GCAGAACGTGGCGAATCCTGGGCGTTCACATCTCTGGTATCGAAATAAAAAAACGACCAAAAAAAGTGACAAAAGCGCAGTGAAAGAAAGCAGACGATGGGTTAGGCATGTTCGTTTTTCCGCGACAGATTGAAGTTGCTCGAGCACTTCTCAATTTTTATTGATTTTTGTCAATGAGGGATTTTAGTGCTTTTCAGCAACTTAAAAAAATAACAAGGTACAAACCTTACAAGTGATGTTTTGTTGCTACTTTCTGCATATTAATGCGTCGCAGCAATATGGGCTAATCGGGACCCGGACACCTGGGACCGCCGTTGTCTGCTTCTTATGACCTGCCACTCTGAAGCGGCCAAGCGCTTGGGACATTTCGCTGTATAGGCTATTATATTAACTCCATGATCTAAAAAAAGCTTTGTACCTCAACTAAAGGTTCTTGGACTACACTTAGAGTCAAGTGAGGAATCTTTTTCATATTGACTAGGACAAGAAAACATTGTGAAAGGTGGTTATACAAAGACGGCTCTATCACTCGAGGGCACTACTGCTGCCGCAATAAGACGCCGAATGCCTCCAACACGGTGCGGAGCTGATTGCCAACGAAAATGTTGGTTTTGATTTCGCGTCTAACCGAAAGTGACATCAGGTGCGGCATGCCTATCCCCTTATCTTCCGCCATCTTGCTACTGACGCTTTTCTATCTATAGGATATTAGAGTTATGAATGCAATGCTGTCAAAGATTCTTGCCCCAGCGCGCGGCTTCATCTATGGTTTAATCTTCTCGAAAACGTGGGCAAATGATCTTCCGAGATCAAATACCGTTCTCGCTCCAGCAGCTTTAACAGCTTTGTACACTATAGTACCAAACACATTATAGATTTCTGCACCTTTTTTATATACGTAGCATTGAATTCCACAAAAGCTTACTCAAATTCTAGTCGTTATTCGTTCGTCGCTGCCAGAAGCCAATAATGTCGCCGAGTAACGAATCACGAACTAAGAATCGGGCACATAATAATCCACATCTTGTGTTTCACTAGCTCTAAGAAACAATAGTGACCGAAGAAGTTTGCAGATGTATTTTGGCCCATCGACACAACGGGCATAAGGAGAAATGCATTTTATAAGGAATGCAGAGGACGCAACCACTTTTCCGGTCACGCGACACCTCGTCAGCTTAGACATATCCTATATTTATATTGTATTTGTCTTTAATTCGAAAGCCTTAACTAACCCAATGGAGCGAAGAACCGGTGTCTGTTGCAGCGAAAAAGGGCACCTAAATTCTCCTTTTCTTATTGGCTGAGCAAAACGGCAGCTAAAGCCCCATTTGCTGCGACGCGTCATATCAGATACTTCGCCACGGAAGCCGGCGAGGCCACTCGAGGTCAAAGCGGACGCGCCTCAGAAATAAAACGCTAGGAAAAGCATAGCAACGCAGATGCATTGTCAGGGAAGACGACGGGGCCTATCGAGATCAGAGCGGACGCGCGTCAGAAATAAAATACAAAGGAAAGCACATGAACGCTGATGCAACGTCACGGAAGCCGTGGAGCCGGCGGGTGTGCCGCGCCTGCGCAGTGGGGGAGCGTGATGCCAAAGCTAGGGCGCCGTGTGAAAAAGGAATACGTGGCGCGCTGCTTGTAGAAATACGCTGCGTATAGCAATGCTTTCGCATTCCTACAGGTAAGCAGTCTTGAGTTTGCTGTAATATTCTCCTCTCTAATGTCAGCATAGACAAAGGATGAGAGAATCCTCTAAATAAAGACAAGTTTAGTATTTATAAGAAAAAATATTGTTTTGCAACCTTTTGCAGTTGACAAAATATTTTTTTAGCGAGTCGGAGTACTCTTTGCGGTCTCTTCCGTTGCCTTTTTCTGTGTTGTCGTTTCTCTTTCTATTGTTGCGTTCTGTGGCCGACGGAGCTCGCGGCGCCTATATTAGACAGCTAGCTACCCATTCTCGACCTCGGCAGGCTTCACTTCTTAAGATTAAATCAAATCTTGCCTCAGTAAAATTGGAATTCTGCATTAAGACATGATAACGCGGAGAAGAAGATTGTCTGCTACTTGCACAGATGTTCTCATGATGCCAGAACGTCGATCTATTATTGGCTGATTGAACAAGATAGTGGGTAGACCTCAAGGCATCTAGAATTAGGGTGTACCCACTACACTTTCAATCAGAGCCAACCAGAGCTCGGCGTCGTTCTGACGTTAACGCAACTCCTGCGCAAGAAGCGGACGTCTTGCACTCCTGATTGGTGCCGTGCAAGACGGGAAAGGGGAGGGTTGTCAAACAAATACCCGTACAAACACTTTTGATCCGGGGAATTCTGCTGGATGTGTATTCAAGCTTCATCAATATGCTGGTTTACTAGCTGGGGTACAAAATATTTAACATCAATCACACGCCGTGATGCGTTTAGACGGGTTTACTACTGTTGATCGAATGCCATTTCATCGAAGCACGTTTTAGAAAATGGGCATGTTTTATCGAAGCACGGTTTAGAGAAAGCAAGTTTCAGTTTAGAGAAACGCCGTTTATGGAAAAGGGACGCTTTTTTAAAAAAAAAGGCTTTCCTGCTTCTCGCGTGTATCACTGGTGCGCGTGTTAATTACGCCCCCGCTGCGCTCCCAGCGCTTCGCGGCGGCAGTCTGTGGCGGCTCATTAGAAAATTGTTAACTCACCTGATTTACCTGTACACGCCGCTTCGCGGCGGCCGAACTCGCTAAAAGGAGGCTCATTGCCATTTTCGCTAAACTGGGTTCTCTATAAAGGCATTTGATACACCGGGGTCGGTAAAACGGCGTTCTGATGAAACGAGCTTCTCTAAATCGCATGCCTCCGCATTTAGACAGCGTCAGTTGTGCTGCTTATTCGACGACATGACGATGACGTTCGGTGGACATTGTGAAGATCGTGCGTCATTCGGTTATCTTGTATTGAAATGACCTTGTGTCGCTTTAGCATCGATACGTGGTTGATGAATGAATGATTTTAAGGTCGTAATGTGTTTTGCCGCTTATTTATCGGGGAAACTGAATCGGTGTATAAGTCACGTGACGCCAATTTTTCCGCTAAATCTATCTGGGAACCTGAATTTGCCTCATGTCCCGTGACGTAAAGTCAGCTGACGTCAATGTTTCCTGCCACATTTAGCGCGGAAGCTGAATTAATGCACAGGTCACGTGACGTCAGTTTTTCAGCGAAATTTAGAGGGAAAACTGAAATGGTGCGTAGGTCAAGTGACCAATGTTTTTCTAAATTGAGCGGGCAAAGTTTTCTGTTACACTCACGCCGTCGAAAAGTCGGGGTACAGGCCATTAACAGCTGACGCTGTAAAATATTCGAGCCTGTACCAGAACAACGTCACGTATTGGCATATAGCTGAGGTTGGAAGAAGCGCGGTCTCAACTTCATAGAAAGAATTGTGTTTTCATCTATACGAAGAGCGAGTGCGCCAAAATGCTGCTTTGGTGTTTACGTGTTACGGTCTAACTCTGAAGAAAATGTCGGGAAAAGGAAATAGAATATGGGTTATCGGGTTTTTTGTGACGTTGATGAGAGGAAGATGCAGGAAGAGGCAGAAAAGAATGACAGCGAGAAGATATGCTAAAAACAATAACAGCACGAACTAGAAGACAAAGAAAATGGTGACCGACCGGACGCAGCGGTGACTCTCAACTGAAGTCCTATAAACTATGATGTATGTATAATTACTTGAACGTACATTACCGTTAATCAAATACATAATTTATAGTTTTGAATGGTCACATGCTAGCGGAGTTTGGCGAGCACAAACCAGAGCGGTTGGTGTCTCCCTTTAAGGCGAGGCCCCGCCACAGTGGCCACCTCGAATAATTGTGACTACACATGAGCCTTCTCATTTCTTTTTAAATACTGCTTTGTCCCAGATACATTTGCCCCTGTGAGCATGTTAAAAAAAATGGAATTGGTATTATGAATATCAAATAAAAAATACATTTTAAACGTGAAGCTGGCTGGCTCAGGTTTACGTTTATTGAGGATGTTTGTAGTATACATATGTCTTTTGAAGTACAAAATTCTTTCTTATTGTAGTCGCCTTAGCCCTCGGCGTCAGAACAGCGTTCGCAAATTAACAACCAATCTAAGATATAGAAAAACGTCAGATGCTGGAGAGTTGGTCAGCTGCCTGCTTGATTTCGTTCCTCGGTTGAGGTGTCGTGGGGCTCTTGTCAAGGTCACGCTTCTATGTCGAAGGGTCTTGTAAGGGCTAGGCTTCCGCGTCGGGGGCCCTTGTCAGAGAGAGCCTCGCGGCCAGCTGCGTTGTTTGGACGTGTCAAGGCCACGCTGCCGCGTCGTGGTGTCTTGTCAAGGTCATGTTTCCGAGTAGTGAGATCTTTTCAAGCCCATTTTTCCAATGTCTTAAGGTCCTATCAAGCACAGCATTCTGCGTCGTGGGGCCCTGTGAAGGCTAGGTTTCTTAACGGGTTTTCGTCAAGACCACTCTTTTGTGTCTTTGGGTCTTCTCAAGGCCACGTTTCCGCGTCGTGCAGTCTTGTCAAGGCACCTTCCTCGTCATCGGTGGGTGTAGTCGAGTCAGCGCTTCTTCGTCATGGGCTCTTTTCGAGCCCACACTTCTGTGTCGCGGGATCTTGTTAAGGTTAAGCTTCCGTGCCGTGGCACCCGGTCACTTCCGGTACGTGCGGTCTTGTCAAGGCGTGTATTTTGACATCTTTATTGTATTTTATATATCTTACCGCAAAGGCAATAAGGTAACGCAAATGCACGGAATTAACTTTGCAAACGTTTCTCATCAATGCGTTATATCGTCAGTTTATGCAATGTGTTGGAATAGTTCAAAAATTGTTAACTACATTGAGCCGCGTAATTCATTACCACAATACATACGTAGAGAAACGCATATCTTACCCATCGACGTCATGTCGGTCTCGCCTGCTGGAAAGAAATTAAGAGTAATGCTTAAAATGAAGATTGGGTATGCTAGTAGACATATACGGTACTAGCGTTTCGCCCCTATACTTCATGTCTTTGTCTTTTTTGCGCTATTTTATATGTTTAACATGTAGACGTAATTAAGATAACTTGAATTTTTTGTTTAATTATAAGTCATACAAATATAGTATGATATTCGGTGCGTGCTCAAACAGGTCCTGGCTTACCGGGCAGCATGTTATTCAGCCATTTGTTAAGTCAGGTTCACATCTATTAAATTGTCATTTAATTCAGTCTGCGATGCTGAATGGGCACCATCATAATCCATCACCATATATCATCGTGCAATTTTAATGAAAATATTGTCATTTAAAACATCCTTTGTGATACGTATGATGACATCATAAAAACATTCAGGAACTTAGCAGATTGTTCCGTGTTCAAAGAAAAAAAAATCATCCGCCGTGTGGCCAGGAAACTGTTTTAGTGTGAGGTACGTAAATATATTAGACGATGGGAAAAAAGACTCTGCCTTCATTTATTACCTATTTCTAACTCTTTTTCTTCACGCTCCAACAACTGCAAAACATGACAAAAGAGCCTAAATACGAACCTGATCTCATTGCAACGCTGTCTGCTTCTGCGCGATAAAGTTCGTCCCCTATGGTCACTGAATGCACACGCGAACGTAGCTCATAAATCTAGCTAAATCTGCGCCAACATCGGAATGTCGTGTGCTTCCGAAACGGAAATACTATATTGAGAATGGTGCATGGAGTGAGTCTCCAACTGGTGTGTTTTCCACTTACAAAGAAGTGGTTCCTCGAGTTCCGCTTGATGACGTTATAGAAGTGTCATGCTGTAGTCGGCTGCGATCTTGGTGGTGTCACAACAGCGGTGGTCGATATGGCAGACGTGTGTTCTGTTAAAGGTCGCTCTCCAGCTTGACAGCCCACGGATACTTTGGCAGACAGTGGTTGAGATGACGGGAAACGGCGGCATTCACGTTCGTTAGTGCCTTTTTCCAGCATTTCTACGATCAACCGCCAGGATTCCGACATTCAACAGCATTACACTCCGACCCTTGTGACGCCATTTGTTGCCACGTCGGGTCTACTTTTGATGCCTGGGCGGAATATGCCGCTAAATACACCAGTTGGGGTACGTGTTTCAGGCACCACGCTAAGGGTCCAAACATACAGCGCTGCTCGCGATCACCCTTCGCTATCCGTGTGTAAACCTGACTGTATTACATGGCCAGAGCATGCACCAAGCCTCGTCCGAATCGCATAGTGTTCGCCAGGCGGAAGCTTCTTTATCTCAGCGACGACCTCCAAGACGGCGCTTCTAACTTTGGCTAACGTTGACACATTCACTTCAGCAGACGACATGCGGAAGGTTGCGCATGCTGCTGCTGGCTTCGAGCGCGAGGCACTTGCGCGTCAATACTGTCCGATCCGACAGTCCGAACGCCGCTCCAAATTGCCGCAGGCGACAGATTGAGGCACACACTTCCGACCTTGCATGCGACACCACGATCCCTGCGGCTCCGCCAGGAAATCTAAGTGCTCCAGCTAGGTCCGCCTTCCTATACAGGATACGATCTCTGGTCCGGGATTGACGGTTCAGCTCGCACGAGCGAATTTAGGAGCTCGTTCTCGCTAGCGCGTGCATTCGTTGCTGGGGCCATATTTCTCGAATGGGTCAGCAGGATTCACGCGTCCGGCTTCTCGTCGCCCTGGTTACCCCAGTACGTCATCATGACGTTCGCGCTAGCTGTGCTCTCATTGGCGGGATGCTTCCGACAGTCCGACCGCCGTGCGAAACTATCTGGCCCGTTGGATGCACGCTGGATCGCCGATCCGACGTCTCAAGCGACCACACTTTTCGGAACAGGCAGTCGTAATGACGGATCGGACATCCGATCGGGTGGATTTTTCGCGCATGTGTCTCACGCATTAGACACTGCGTTCGCGCGTTCTTTTATAAAACAAGACGCTTCTTTTCCATGGTGACACTGACCATGCTAGACTGACTTCATTATGGTGAAAGAGACTTAGCGACAGAGGAATGTGAAAAAAAAAGAGGTCGAAATATGGCAGACGCACATGACTGTTTTTTTAGCCCCTAAACTTTTAACGGGCATTAAGGGCCGCCCACACTAGCGAGAAAACGCGCGTTGCACGCCGATCGCCGCGAATGTCACGTGACAGCACAGGAGGCCTCGCTTACTCTTGAAGCATCCGAGCGAACGTATGATTTCACGCGCTCAACCGATTTTGCGGAACGCGTTTTCAACGCAATCGGCGCGCCGCGCGCATTTTCTCGCTAGTGTGGGCGGCCCTTTTCACGAAAAGTACGTTCCTAGCTCGCAAATTGGAGGCAGATATTTGTGTTGCTGCATGGGGCTAGACTACCGATGTCCCTAAGTTGTTGTCCTGAAGATTCGTTTACGCCGGTTCACAGATGTAGCGAGGCGCTAAATTACGGACGCGCCATAACCGCATCAAAACGGCCAGTGCGTTCTGCAACACGTAGCGAAGTAACCAAATGTGAAAGAAAACTTCATGGACGAAGACAGCTGTCTTGTCGACGCGTCCCAAACGATGTGCGGGTCACCTGGGCCCGTTTGCTCGAAGCGCTAACCGCGGCTAAAGTTAGCCGCAGTACCTAGGAGAGGATTTTGAAATCACGTGACTGGCTCGGTAGGGATGCGGGGAAACGTGGCGGTGTGCCCCGGTGAGTGACCGCGCCGCTCGCTTTGGAACTAATATGTCGTTGTAGCTGCAACATCGGGCGCGTTAGTCAGCAACGAATGGTGCAGGAGGCTTTCGCTTTGCCTTACCTCCCTTAAATTGCAAAGCATAAGCAATGACCTCACCGCATTTTTTAGATAGTCTTTCGATTCTAGCCATTCCTAAGCCTAAATGAACGCGATTATTGTCGGCATGGCAACGTCTTGCGGAAAGCGGATTGGGTATTGATAGCACAAAAAGCACACAGCGTCCCAATAGACCATTTGCTATATTACCCAAGCATCAAGGAGAATGCAGGGATTGGTGTTCCACGCGCCAAACGCGCACGCCTTCCCGTATAAAAAGATTCGAAGTAAATAGCCAAAATAAAGCGTTGACGAACGCGCGTGCAAGATACAATTTGCTTTGGGTGTTTTCTTTAGAAAAGTTGCTACTGCTGACGCCGGCACGTGCGGCACGTGGAACACCAATCCCTGCATTCTCCTTGATGCTTGGGTAATATAGCAATAGGTCTATAAACCTTTTTCTAAATTTCCCAAGTACCGGTGCATGCTACGAGTGTAGTTACACGCGTTGCACCTGCTGGTGTCTGCAGTAGCAATTGTTCTAAACCAAAAGTCTACAACAAGAATTTGCCTTGCACGCGCGTTCGTCAAAGCCTTTTTATGATTCCTTGCTTCGAATATTTAATAAGAGGAACGCCAGCGCGCGCGAACCCTAGAATTACACTTCCAGCGTTCTCCTCGATGCTTGGGCAATTTACAAAGAAGGTATATTGGGACCATAGAGTTATTACAATAAACGCTAGAGGCTCAGCTGGCGCTAGTGTCTACGGGACTTCCGGTTGCAAAATGAAGCAGACAGCATGCAGTCTACATTTCCAGCCTCCCTGTGTATTCCTATGGGAAAACGCGCGCGAATTTTGTCTCTTCGCCGGAAAATAAGATGAACCACTTTTGTCATTTCGGTTGTACCGGATAGCATGTACCTTTATTGGTATTGTGAAAGTGTAACTGCTTTAGTTACAGCATTTTTCTTTACCACTGAACGATGTTAAACTTCGCTCTATTTCAGGCCCAAACCCTCTGTTGCAAGGAAGGTATGTGAAAACGAGCGACGATTCTAAGCAAACTAACGATCGAAACGAATGTAGAGTGTGTTCAAGGTTTTCTAGCATTTCGGTGGGGCTTATATATTGATAATATGCCCGTCCTGTCATTGGATGAAAATGACTCCGTCGTGCATTTTTACGATCGGTTAAAGAAACATTCGAACGCAAAAAAATAAAGCACGTGAGCTACGAAAGGTGTGTCGTTTTATTACTTCCCATGTCGGGCACCTGTTTGCTTGAATTTCAGAGCCTCATTGCAAAGATAATTTCTACTCTCACCCTAAGCTTTTTTAATGCGACAGCATTAAATGGATCATCGAGCGATCCGCCATTATCTGAGTGAAGCCGGCGTTATCGTTGTCTGTAGCAGCGATAAACAGCACCTAAATTCCCCTGAGTGAAACGAGACCTAAATCTCCATTGGCTGCGCTGCGTCCTGTGGCTCCATTGAAACGGCGTCATCTTCGCTAAGGAGCCAGCCAAACTACTGGCGGCGAAAGGTGAAATGTGTAAAAAGACGTCGAAAATTTCCCAGAGAGGATCCTGTACACAAAAAAAAATTAGTTCGGACAAAAAAAAGGTTTGAGGTACACCTAAGCACTTCTTATGAGTTGTGAATGCGAAAGCACGCACGCCGCTCTTCGCTCCCTTCTTTAATCTGCGTCGTACAACGCGCTGACCTTCGGCGTGAAACGGTGGAAACGCTGCCTCGCGGACACGCAGCGCCATCGGGTGAGCGACTGTTCAAACTGTTGTGTGCCTAGCGGTGTGCCTTGCGAAGGAACAGACAGCATCGTTCCCAGCAGAACGAACACCTTGGTTCGTTCTGCTGGGAATCTCAAGTGATAATAAGTCACCAGAAACGTTGGGTCAAACTCACCTGATTCCGAAACACGGTACGGCACCCCCGAAGCCTCTCACCTCTCTTGCACAATTGTATGTCTCCACTGGCATGATTTTGTCCACCATACTGGTGTAATGACCCGTGTGGCGCATGCCAAAGTCGAGAATTTCAGAGATTCAATCACATTCTCAACTACGTAAGGCAGAACTATTATAAGTCTGCTTACACTGAGGCTTGTCCACTGTATTTACTCCCTCCCCCAAACCCTACTTTTCCATACAGCCGTTGACTAAAAGTCAAGGTATGAGTAGTACGAATCACCCACGTTTCACTTTATAATAAAAAAATCGCTCTTTCTTATAATGGTGGGCTACCGACATGTGAAAACGCTCTTCTCGTGCGGCGCTGTTGATAATTTCTGCAATATGATCGAAATTATAGAGAGACTTATTGGTTCGTTCACTGCGGAAAGCGCGGGCGCGAGCATGATTCATGATTTGAAGTGACAGCACGAGCTCCCGCTAGCAAAGTGGAGCTATGGCGTAAGATGTACTGAAAGTCTTCGTTACCTCTTTCTATATAGACGTAAAAGTCGCTAAACAGTCCGATCTCGCCAAGAATTCAGAGCATGCGTGACAGTCACGTAATTTTAGTCCACGGGAGGTGAGCGGCGGAGCAGAAGACAGACAATGCCGTCTCGTGTTTGGCACGCTCGTACATGCAGAGGTGTTGTCGCACGTTCAGAAAGACTAAGTTCACTCGATGAATCGCGGCAGCGACGACGTAGCCAAACACGCTGGTGAGATTGGTATAAACATGAGGCACATTAGTATGCATAGGGGAAATCGACGTTATGCCATATTGTTAAACGATGTTTACTTCAACGTTACTACATCAAAATTACTTGGCTATGTTTCTAGATTAAAAATCCTGCAAATAGATTCACTGAATGTTCCCAAAGTACCAAAACCATGGTCTCCGAGAATTTTTGAGCGCTCTGCTCCGGCCTTTTCAAAAGCTCGGCTGCCTATCAAAAAAAGCGAGCTGAGCCGGTTCTTTAGATCTTAGCACTCGTCGCTTAGAACCAAAGAAGAAATATAAACAAAATTGCCCCGAATCATGCTGTCGAGAGTGAGGCCGCGGCATGAAGCTCTCTTTTCTTATTGTCCTCATGATCAGAATAGAGATGCGTAAACCGATCTTCATTGGCTCGTTATTCTTATTCGCTGCTCTCGTCTTTGCGTTGAATCGCTGGATGATACCTCAGAATGCAAGACATAGTGCGCACTTCCATTTGCCACCTGCGGATACCGTCTGGGCCGACGGAAAAGGAATATATGTTTTGTCGTCATGCATGAGAACAGCTTTCTTAGTTTCACTTACGTGCACGGACATTTGTTCTACACTTTTTCCGCTTTGAAAAGATGGACCTTTGAATTACGATCAACTTCTTCCTAGCTAGAAGTCTGAGCGTTGAGGTGAGAGACAGGGAGCATATTTCGCGCTGTTCCTAAGTTCCGTAGACCGACGATAATGGTGATGATGATAATTAGCGGCTCTTTCTTTGTATGTTTAATTTTGTTGCGAGCGCCACCAAGCGTAACGCAGCAAGGGTGTTCCCCGGTGAATGCAATGGCCCGAAAAGCGCAGCCAGCGCGCGAAAATCTCGGAGGCAATGATCAAAACTTCCAAGCTTTTTTTCAGAACCAAGTCACGGCGCAGCAGTCGCGCTCCAACCCATCCACAATACGGTGCTGCCCTATGCGGTCCAAGCGAAGCGCTTATAATATAACGATCGGCCTCGTGCGAGCTCTTCAATCTACTTTCCTAGAGTGGGGCGACACTGGTTTGTTTTTATTGAAGTTATTTACTTACGTCCCGAGCGGTGAATGACTTGCTCCTCGCTGGCTCGTCTCTCTTTTTTCCTCATAACACATCGAAGGCAAGCGTTAGGCTTAGCTTATAAGGTGTAGCTTTTGAAACGCAGCACCAGCGCAATCAGAGCGAGCAAACGAGCCGGCAATATTTTTTGGCGAACCAGATTTGCGGTTCTTGATATAAAAAACACGGAAAATCAAAGCACCTTCTCTTCGTTCATTACCCGACGATTCCCGTGCGTACCCGACGTACTCGTGGTAACGCTGAAACGTCTTAAACACGTTTTTGTTGTTTTGGATCCATCCCTAAAATGACCAAGTGATAACTTCCTCCACGGGCTAAACCAGTCAATCAGAATACACCGATCTCACAGCCAGTTTTATTACGCCACAACTGCCGCCATGCATCGTGGGAGATGTAGCCTTTCTGCACGCGCGACAACCCCGCTGAGGGCCTGCGCGAGCAGAGCACGAGCCAGCACGAGCTGCCTCGTGAACTGGCACCTGCCTCCTATGAACTACAGCGATGGCGGCGTTACGCATGCGTGAAACCCTTAGTGAGATCGGTCTATTGGATTCTGCGAGATTCACTTCCGGTAAAAGGACTGAATGAAATTCGGTATTGTGGGAACATTCAGTGACTCTGGTTCTGACCATAAGCGGCGTGATGACATTCTTAGATCAATCACTTGACAAGCTCCAAGAACAAGCGTCTTTCTAAAACATTCCTCTCTGTTTTCGGCACGCGAAAATGTACGGGAGGATAGCGTCCCTTGTGACACCAGCGTCAACGCCTTCACACGCCGCAAAAAAGAACCATTTTCCAAAGACGCTCTTTTTGCGCCGACATTTGCGCAGACTTTATGCTTACCATAAAAACCACCATAGAATCATCTTCCATGGCAGGTTAGGTACATTCAATGTTAAACCAGTTCCGTTGCTTCTCTCTCTCTAATGCGGGCTGACAGCATGACGAGCGCGCCACCGAGCGCACGCGCCACAAAATGAAGCAGGGGTTCTAGGAAGCTTTTAAACTGACTTTTAACTAGCAACGTTGCTGCGAACAACGTCTAATAACATAGAGTCTCGTAAATAACCCTTATTTCCCATAAAAAAAATCTTATTTGTTAAGAGCGCCGCCTACTTCAGAATTGCAGCACCGATGAAGCCGTCTAGAAGCTTCAAACTTGAAATACGGGCTGGTACTGGCAACACAACTATCCGCGTGGACAGCGGTGTGTATGGTTCGGGTGGATTTGGATTGATTTCGCTATCGTGGGCTACCATAACTTGGCTGGAACTTGCTCGGTTGAATAGAGGTTGCTAATGAGAGGCATTGACGAGCGCCGAACCTTACCCATTTCAGGAGTCGTTTTCTTCGAAAGTTTGCGAGGCTAAAAAGTCGAAAGTATTCTGCAAATCGGAGATGTGAGACAATATGTGGTAGTAGTGTCTCTCATTTAAATATCGGAACACAAATCGCAAAATGCTCGTGAAGATACTCCTTACCTTGAGGGGGAAGCTGAAACTAAATGAAAGACTAGGTATTAACAAAGTGATTTCGGCAAAAACGCTGAGCAAATCAAAGTGACCGACCGCCGAGTTTAGTCGGAGATGAATGGAATGATAAGCGAGTGGAGAACGTGACTGTCAATAGCATGAATGAGCGTGCTACTTCGTTTTTCTCTGGTCTGGCCTCGTTGTCTGTTCTAGGTTACCGGCAGCGAATTAACTATTAAAATAAATTGTGATTGTGTTGTGCGTTTTTTTTTTTTTTTACAGCGGGAAGTGTTCCAGCCTTAGTCGATGTCTAACGTCTTTGTTGTAGACATTAAAAAAAGAAATGTAGGTTTGTATTGAGGGAAAACTTCCCCTCGGTATACGCTGGCAAGCATATTGTAAACCAGCTACCTATCGTTGTCTGAAATTGCATTGAAGTGCAGATTTGACATGAACTTTGTTCGATGCGCGTCAGACGTAGTCCTGGTGTTCACGTCTGGAGAGAACGAGGAATAACCTGCGGTGAATGGCTGGCGAACGTATCTAGCGAAGTTCAAATGATTTTAGTGCACAACTACTTGTGACCGCCCTAACCGAGGCCGTAACAGCCGTCAGAAGCCCCCCCCCCCCTCCCCCTTTTCTGAGGTCACAATCAGACCACTGTAGGCAAAACACGCCACAAGTACACGTAGGCAAGAAATCTCGACAAAGGCGTGGAATATATAGTTGTCATGATAGGGGTGCACTTATTATATTTGGATTTTTGTTTTATAGGCAGCTTAGACAAATGCACATGCAATGCAACCCTTAGAAATATAATTAAACGAGTTACAATTGCAATTGTAAATAGTTCACCCAATAAACCGTGTTGAGTCTCAATTGAAGCTCAATTGTTTTTTTTCTTGTGCTCCCATGAGTCTTCACAGATTGTTGACATTGGTGTTTCAATTAAATTTTTAGCATTTCTAAATTCTATTGAATCTAGTAGCTCAACCATTGTTGTGGAAGCGCGCAAGACATGTGCCACGAACGGGTGCTCCACCGCCATTCGCTTCCAAGGGCCGCTTATTTCAGTGCTGCCCCGCCATTTGCTTCCAAGGCCCGCTCTAGACACGGGCCTCGTGCATTGGCATATTTGACGCTACTTACGAGACAGACGCCAACATATCGCCGGGATATATGTCAGAGTACCACACTATCATTCTTTAATGTTTTTCCGACAACAGACTCACTTTATGCTCTATTTCAACTTACGATGTACCACAGGAAAAGCTGATCTAGGGCACATCTCGGTGGCACAAGCTCTCGTGTACTAAGGGTAGCTGCGAACGCTGTGAGCCCGCGCGCTTCTAGCCTTCGCTACGGTACAACATAAAATGAAACGAAGGACGCAATGTTTGAGTGCGATGTTCAGAGCAGATACTCAGAACGAGCTCACATTAGTAGGCTTTCAAGACCGGCAGTCTTGATGGTGCGGAACACACCTTGCAAAAGAACTGTGGAAGCCCGCCGTCAACACGCGCTCAGCAGTAGAGCACACAGCTATGACTGCAAGTGAATATTTCCTGTAGCCGAGTATGTTTTCGTTTCCTGCGACTTTATTGAAGTGGCTTAGTCAGCACTTAGATAAAATGCACAGCCTCGAGCATGCCAGGAAGTCTGATTAGAGAAAAACGAAAGAGATTGTTATTTTACCATTTACTGTCCGCACCGTCGCGTTCGCGCGCGATTGATATTTCATTCTGTTTGTTACATCTCGTCCTAAGTAACACCGGGTAAGTTACAGAACCCAAATAACACTGTATAAAAAGAGCTAAAGTTGATGGTTTGGTGAGTTGGTACATACTTCAGGACTTAAAAACAGCGCAAAAGACGTAGGACCAGACGAAGAGTAACACGAACGCAGCGCTGCGTCCCTGTTATTTATTCGTCTGGTCCTTTCACTTTTGCGCTGTTGTTCATTTCGAAGTATGAAAAGAGCATGGTGCTTTATCACAGATGGTTTTTCGAGAGAACCACGAGATCCAACCCCCCCCTCCCCCGAGTCTGTTGATCATGATTGGGTGGCCTCGCGGATATGTACGGCTATATCACCCCTAAAGATCAAAACGCTCAGGAGGTCGTCGTTGTCTGGTCGATCTTATGAAAATCGGAACTGGTGATGTGGCCCCTTAGTCGTCCGTCGCACTTAAAGACATAGCAGGTGTAAGACCTGTGGCAGCCTGGCCCTATGGAGAGGGAACCCGCCTCCGGAGCTGGTCAGCATGCCGCCGCTGCTTCCCTTGTGATGTATCCACCGTTGCGCTCCTTTAAAGTGGTACTTTAGCGTTTTATTCATAAACCCTGATTTGCCTAAACTTTAACAAAACACAAAAACAAACATCACTAAAATCGTAAATCAAATATTAAGCCAAAATAATATTTTTTACGCGGAGTAATTGAATTTACAATTGTAGTCCTCTCCGCGTTTCTCAAATTGAAAGTCTCTACTGGCAACAATGAAAAAGTGACGTCAGGGGAACGCAGGGGTTCACTCCTTGGAGTACAGAATTTGTTCCCAACTGATTACAAGCAATTTCATGGTGTCAAACGAATACTTCGGAAGGTCGCACCAGCACTCGCACAGCAGCACGAAACAAATGATCGACGCTCGACACAGTCTAATTTTTGACTGCCCGCTCGACCTGCAATCCTACCTTCCCCTGACAAAAGGGCACTGAAAGCGAGGGTATATTCGAATGTTATTTTTGGCATCCTTTTCACTTACCGATTTCACAAGAGCTAATCTGAATTTCGCGATACTAAATAGCTCACCAGAAGTCCGGTGATTTCGAACGTATGGTTCGTTGGATTAGTTCAAAAGATCGCCGGAGTACAGTTTTATATGGGCAGCGATAGCTCAAAACCAAAAATCATGACAGCGGATGAAATGCGCACTAAAAGTCAAATCAAGGCGCTGACAAACAAGTAATGTTTTATAATACTTTGCTTTTCGATGAAAATCAATGTCATTAAAAATGGTTTGTTATAAATATTGAGAATCAACCCAATACCCCCTTTAATAGCTAAAACAAACTTGAAAACAAGGTTTCGTGATTATTTAAGAACTTAGCGGACGTGAGTGTGAGCTGTTTCTATGATAGGATCTTTGACCGCTTTCAGATATGTTCAAGCACAAAGAAGCATCCCGGGCTTGTGCTTGGCGTGGCCTTATTTGTGCTTGAGTACGAAGACAGCGCAAGGAAACACATAGGAGGGAAGCGCTTGGGTGCCACCGGTGGATCTTGGGGCACATAGCAAGTGTCTTTGTACATAAAAGGGTTATTAGGAACCCTCGTTTTCTTAACAAAAGCCTCACATGGTAATGAAGTGTGGCTTAAATGAAATCGGAATCCAATGTTTTGAGTGAATTTCCTGGGCTCAAACTTTGCAAGTTCTGAACTGACAGAAATAAGGGTTGTTGCGCAGGCTATCTTCATTGTGTTTGTCCGTTCTTTTTCGCCTGTCTCGTGTTATTTTAAGTATGGACGTTCTCAACAGATATTTTATTCGTGGTACCCGAAAGTTGGTCATCTAATGTAGCTACTGTTGTTTGTTCGGAAGGAGCCGGGGCCGAAGATACGTACCTCAAAATGAAGCTAGCAGATAGTTGCACAAAGGAGCTTTCTTTGAAAAAAACACTTTTCAGCAAAGCTTATTACTACTCCTTTGCTCAGATTTCGATAGTTTGATTTGGCTTAACAAAAATGAAAGGATAAAATGGTTTATCTTTCTTTCTCCCTCTATCACCCGGTTTTAAAGTATGATATCTTATTTAACTGAACCACTTAATCTAAAAAATGTTTGTTGTTGATTAATACCAAAAGAAGAGACCCGCAGACCTATGGACGGGGTGGGGATTGGAAGAAGGTGGTGAAGCAGGTGGCAAATACTTTGCAAGACGCAATATTGGACACTGCCCTAATTTATATTAGACAACGACGGCCGTTCCAAAGTCTTCCCTGGTGGAGAGGTTTATATAATGCCGCCTCTCCCTCAAATTTCCCCTCTCGCCACCAGGGCACGTGATCAGGCGACGCCTCGGAATGTTGTGAGGTTGACGGGGTTGCGTTTGCGAAGGAAGTACAGCTGCCGCTATCACGCGTGATTTCACGGATTTTCGTTTTCTCTTTCGATGTATTCTCGGAGAGTGTCCCATATTTCCCAGAATAAAGGATTTGTACCCAGTATGTTTGAGGTTCAGGAGGATCCGGGCGCTGCCTTTGGTGGTTGTACAGGTCCCGTAGGCCTTCGGGTCATGACACCGCATCAGTGCCAGGAGGACGCTATGTTCCCGGCTCGCATGGCGTCTCCGGGCAGGTCCAGAGGAGATCGTACATTGACCTGGTCCCTCGGAGCAGAGCAATGGGGACGGGCGAGAGGGATGCGATTGTAGTCTCCTCAACAGGATCAGAGAACTGCCGGGGTGATTGAGGGTTTGGCGCTAATGCGCCGGAACAGCGCCTACTGACGCAGGGAAAGACAAAGAACGAGACGGGCGGCGCATGGTAATATCAAGGCTCGTGTGCTTCCCCTGATCCTGGTGTTGGTGGTCGGAAGTGCTGCCACGTGGTCCATGGGGAGGGTCTGGGTCTGCAGGCCCCTTGACTGGGTCACCAGCTTCGCCACCTCGAGAGCGGCCATGTTACTCTGTGCAGAGCCGTGACTCCGCACCCAGTCAATGAAACCCATCGCATCGAAGACTTTGCGTAGTGTGTGGATTTTCCGAACGATGGTCATTGCTTGTTTAGAGTTTTTAGTTGTCTGATAACTTGAGAGTAGAATCGGATAAAGAAGTTACTTGAAGACTAGAGGGATCCTTAGAGGCTGCCAGAACGAACTCATATATGAATTGCAGCTACTGCAGCGAAGGAGACCAGTCGATCCGGTGAACGAGTCGGAGCAGAGTTTGGCATGATTGACAACTTCCGCAGCTCCTTCGACATGCAGTGCAGGCGCGTAGCGTGTTTGCTGCGTCCGGTGAGGAAGGAAAATGTTCATCTGGCGAGTCTGCTGCAGTGTGCGCAAGCATGTTGGCAGTGCCCTGGTGAGGAGACTCAGGAGTGCATAAAAGATGTTTGGCAGCTGGGCCTCCGTGTGTCGATCACAGTTGTCATATACGTTATTCAGGCGAGCATGTTCCTGTAACATCTTAAAAGAGCGATGCAAAGATTTCTCGTACATTGCGAAAATACTGCTTAGAACAAATCCCTGACGTTCATGGCCAATAAAACACGCGATCGTTCTTTCCCCACGCAATAAACGTCATAAAAATAATTAAGGAACAACGCGAAGAGTTCGCCCCCTCAACTCGCAGCCAGAATAATGAGTGACCTTATCTGGAGCCGATTATAAGCCGCCAAACTTGATCACAGCCACGCGCAGAGGTTGGCAAAGCACAGGACACGCCCTAGATTCCAGACATTGCTATGGTTTGACTATTCGCGTATCCAGCCATCAGCTCGTTGCTCGCCCTCCCGCGACGGAAACGTGAAGCGCTCCAGTGAGGGTCCCCGGTTTTCGTGCTCAGCGCGCCTGGGGGAACTGCTCGCGATCATGGCTCGCAAAATGTCATTGCCGAATGCAAACAACACTCTTCACTGTCCCCATGTAGTGCTGCAGCCGGTATGGGATTGAAGCTTACTAGATAGTTTTAGTATTGCGCATAGAAGCAAGCGCTGTGCGTTTGCGTTGGAGTTGCGTCCTCACAGCTGCGCAAACGCGTCGTCGCCATGCTCCAATCCAAGATCGCAATTTCGGGCTCCGCGCACGCGTAGTGTAGAACACGCAACCCTAACTCAAACAAAGTGTTTGCGTTCGCTCCTATACGCAATACAAAAACTCACAACTCTTTCACCTGTTTCCAATACCAACGAAACGTTCTGCTGTAAGCAGACCTTCTAGCGGGAAGGCGTTCCTTTGAAGTGGAAAGACTGACATTGGCAAAACGATTGCGCGTAAAAATTAACAGGACTAAATGCATTGAAAATATTAAAAAGAAAAAAATCCGTTTGTATTTTTTTTTTTAATTTAGGAACGTTTCGTTTGGAAAGATTGTCGGCGATTTAGGAAGTTTTGCCGATTCTCCAAAGCTGAGAATTTTATGCCACCATATACTTTACTCAATATTAAAGTAATTTGACATGGATCTGTCAAATTCGCTAGTAGATTACGTTGATTTTAGATATTTTTTTGTTTGTTTTAAGACTCGTTATTTAAAAATGCGGCAGTTGGCAACAATAGTGATAATTTACGCACTTAATAGCCATACTATTTCGCGCGTTTGAAACTTTGTCAAAAGCAACAAATAATATGAAAGCTTTAAAAACTACATATGAAATATCTGAATTGTGCTGTTAATAATAATACAAACTTAGGTACTGCAGGCCCCAATAAACGCCGCAATTACAAAAATACGCCATTTAACCACAATAATCTTTCCAGAAAGGTCTCTTTTTTAGCTTATGAAAATTACTGTCATCAAGTTCAAGATAGACAAAGAGTCAAACACTGGACGTAATATAAAATCCCTTGCTCTTAAAAAAAAAAACTTTTGTTTGATTTGGTTTTTGTCTTTGGGTTTTGTAGTAAGAACAATGTTTCTTAAAGGGGCAATGCAACAATTTTTGTGCTTTGCGCAAATACCGCTCAGAACAGATCCCTGACGTTAATGACCTATGATACACGCGTTCGTTTTTCACCCCACTCAATAGAAGTCCCAGAAAAAAAAATAAAGAAAACAAGCAGCGTTCGCCTCTTCAACTTGCAGCCAGAACAGGCGGCCACGTGATCTGGAGCCGATTATATGCCGCCAATGTTGATCAAAGCCACGCACTGTGGCTGGCAAAGCACAGGACACGCGCTGAGTTCCAGGCATTGTTATGGCTCGGCTATTGTCGTCGATGCAGCGATTGGACAAGGGCTACTACCCGAATGCTTCTCGAGCTAGTAATTATCACGAGCCCAAATCGAGTGCCCACGCAATGCTCGGGTCCAATATATGAACCACATTCAAATATCGTCATATGGGTGTACTGCGATCCCCACGTTACGTCATCAAATTTTGCAAAGGAGAGATTGAATGAAAATGGTCGCTCTAGTCTTTGAAATTACACCGCAACAAAGGAGTTTCTTGGCAAGTGGCGTTGCGTGCAGAATCATCGACTCACTTGTGCCAGTCAAGCTTGTGTACAGTTAAAACATTCCAATTAAATATCGTTGCATCGCTTGTATGATTCATTTGCACGCCCCATTTTCTTCAACGTTATAGGTGCGTTACGCATAAGTCAACTCGAAACATTTTGTCTCTCAAACCTCGCGTCCCATGCTTCCTCTTTGAAGTGGTAGCCTCGCTTGATATGCAAGCACAAAAGTCCCGGTGACTTCAACAAAATATTTCGTAACATAACTGACCTAAAAAAATGGGCAGTTTGAATCGCCTTAGAGAAGCACTACAGTGACGTTTTGACTGGTTTTTAGTTTTTACCGAGAAGCTGGAGCGCTCTGAATGTAGTAACTTAATTAGGCTTTTTTTTTCTCGAATTACGCTTTATTTTAAAAGTTATAGGCGAATTAAAATGACAAAAACAATCAAAAAGTAACCTCCTTTATGAGGTCCTTGGTCATGGCTTGAGTGGCCGTGAACTAGAGGAGGGGTAGTTGAGCTCAGCGAGCGCTCAAGGCTGCCGCACTCCGTGTCGACGGCTCGAGAGGGCGCCACTAAAGTATGTGCTGGATAGGCTGTATGAAGCGGGCAAACAGGGCGGCTCGTATTGCATTTGCTGCGCGACTAAACACTAATTCGGCATGACACTTCATTGGACACAAACGACAGCAAACATGGGGTAAAGATCAGTTCACAACGGGAGCCACTTCGCGCTGCCAAACCGCCAAACGTCCAAACCGCAATCCAAACCTGATCGCCAAAGGCCTTCGGAACGCTCGGAACCGGTCGGATCCTCAAGCACCGTATACGACCCGCAGCGCCGCCGCGTACATCCGGGACCTCTCTACGCTCGCCGCTAGTTGGTGCCTGATCCCACTATACCTTTCTAGTATGCGCCGCCTTTTCCCCGCTTGGTGGCCGGTATGTCGACAGGTAATTTCTTGTTTCCGTACTTTATAAACGGCATTTGTTTCGTTTCTGATCATAAAAAATGAAAGACGTTTAAGACACCTTGTAACGCCGAATTAGGGCGCAGCTCTTGAGGAGGAGGAGGAAGAGGCACTGAGGGGAAAGTATACCCCTCCTCCCTCCTCGTCACCTCCTTATCCTCCCTGCTACTCCTTCCTCCTCCCTCCTCTTCTCGTCCTGCTCCTCCTCCTTCACCTCCTCCTCTCTTCGTCCTTCCAAGCTCCGCCCCTCCTCTCCTCCTCCTCCCCTCCCTCTGCTCCTCATTCCTCATTCTCCCC
Source organism: Ixodes ricinus (assembly GCA_037355805.1). Taxonomy (NCBI): domain Eukaryota; kingdom Metazoa; phylum Arthropoda; class Arachnida; order Ixodida; family Ixodidae; genus Ixodes; species Ixodes ricinus. The sequence goes on from JAZHYW010008279.1 coordinate 64,305, forward strand.
CTCTTCCCCTCCTCCTCCCATCCTCCTTCTCCCCTCCTCCTCTCCTCTCCTCCCCGCGCGTTGCATCATGGGAAATCGTCCCATAATGCACCGCGCGGTCGCACGTCGACGGCGACGCCAACGGCAACGCCGACGGCGACGCCGCTCAAGCCATAAACGGGCGCCTAAGAGCTGCGCTCTAATACTGAACAAAAGCTACTTTCATAAATAATTGAAACGGCTCGCGCGACTTCTATTTTGTATTTCGACTACAAAGAAGCTTTTAGCTGCTCTGACCAGTTGTAAGCCCAGGAAGAAAGACTTCAATATCGCGCGCTTTCGGTATACCACGTCCGAACGGCTTCACTTTGATTTCGTTTAGTCCGTCGGGAGTGACGAAGGCAGTTTTCTCGCGGTTGCGTTCGTCGACTTCAATCTGCCAGTAACCACTCTTCAGGTCCATCGACGAAAAATATCGGTAGTGGCGCAGCCGGTCTAACGTATCGTCGATGCAGGGAGCGGATAGACGTCCTTCTTAGTCACAGAACCTCAGGGTTCCGTCCTTCTTATTTATAAGGCCGACTGTGGACGCCCACGGACTTCTTGAGGGTTGAAAGATGTCGTCGAGCATTTCCTGGACTTGATCTTGAATCAACTTTCTTTCTTTTAAGGAGTCTCGATACGGCGACTGGTGGACAGGGAGCGCGTCGTCGTCGGTAATAATGCGATGTTTCGCTATTTGTGTTCTGCGAACTTTCGACGACGTGGCCAAACAGTCACTGTAATCGGCGAGGAGATGAACAAGTTGCCGGCGCTTAGGAGCTGCGAGTTCGGGGTCGATGTCGAGCTACGGCAGCGACGTGCTCTTCTGCTGTGACGACGAGGTTTCCTCAGAGATTGCGGTGACCACGGCTGGCGCCTGAATCTCTTCGACGTGGCCCACGGTAGTAATTTTCGTTAGGTGTTGCGGCTCCTCCCGGACGTTTGTCACGAGAACAGTTGTACGTCCTTCATAGAGATCCGTTACGCCTCGTGCGACGCCAATTCTTTTTCAAGGAGCAGTCGGACGCCGCCTTCCAGAATAGCTTCACCGTGCATAGCTGCGTCGGTTATGACGGTGACGAAAACACACGACCGCTGCGGCAGGTTCACATGGTCGGCAACTACTCGGATCGCGGTTGACGTCGTGTTGGTTTCCACCGGTGGCAGAACGGCTCTCGCAGCGTCAACTGGTTTGCCCCGAGGTCGATGACGGCGCCATACTAACAGAGAAGGTCTATTCGGAGGATAACGTACTCCACAGTCTGTCAGAACAACGAACGTCACAGGGCACGACTCACCATGGATCTCGACGCGAGCAGTGCATCTTCCGACGGGTGTAATGAGGTGTCCTCCGGCGGTTCGTATTTGAGGTCCATCCCACCGTGTCATGACGTTTCGAAGGCGGCGGGAGAGCCTCCTGTTCAAGACTGAGTAGTCTGCTCTGGTGTCCAGGAGTGCTGATGCGTCGTGGCCGTCGATGACGATAATTAGGTTGTTGGACACCGTTGCAGGCGCGTCGTTGCGATGCGTGCCGTGTAGAGAGTTGGAGCGCTCCGGCGTTCTTGGAGGCTCTTTACTTCGGTCGTCTTCGGCAACTCCACCTGCAGGGCTTGCCGCGCCTAGTTTTCCCGGCGAGGAGCGACAGGCTTTCACGTCGGGGTTGGTGCATCCGCGAAGCTGGACGTCGTGGCGTCGTCGGCGACCGGAACTCTTGGCGTGACGCAGGCTCGGGAGACAGGTCGTCGCAGGTACTCGTCGATCTCCCGAGGGTGTTCACCATAACGGGGGCGTGGGTCGTTCGGGTGGAACCCCTGCAGCCTGAGTCGTGGGTATGGGTATCGGCGGTAGGTGTGTTCTGCTTCCCGGCAGTGGAAGCACAGGAGTGCGTCGGTCGGGCGTTCGCCACACATCGGTCTCTCGAGGTGCCCGGGACTCATGGCAGGCGTACTGGACCTGGTCGTCGTGGCGTCGGTCGTACTGCGGCGCAGGAGGCTGACGTCAGGGCGGCAAGACACGAGCGCGAGGAGGGGGCGGTGGCCGTCGGGCCACGGCGGCGTAAGTTAGCGTGGGTTCTTCGGGGTCTGCCACGCTGATGGGAGCCTATGGTTGGATGGCTCTCTGCTCTTCTTCCCGCACGACCTCAGCGATGGAGCTTGAGGCGGGGCGATCAGCGTCGGGTAGAATTTTCCGGAGCTCTTCGCGGACGATGTCGTGGACAATTTCTCGAAGGTTGTCAGCACTGATGCGGCCCTCGTTGAATCGGGAAGATGCCAGCGTCGAAGCAACAGGCGTGCCGGCGAGTCGGTTGCAGTGGCTGAGCTCGGATCGACAGGGCACGCTCGATGTAAGTTGCTTCCGCAACGAATTCATCGACAGCAGTTGGTCGCTATGGCGTCACAAGGGTGGGGCGGGGGGGGGGGGGCGGACCGCCCCGGGTGCAGCGCTCAGGGGGTGTCGCGGCGGGCCACGAGGCCACGAGAGCGGGGGGGGGAGTCACGGCGGGCCATGCGAGAGCGGGGGGGGGGGTGTTGCGGCGGGCTACCGCCCCGGGTGCCGCTGACTCTCGTGACGCCACTGGTTTGTGGGTTGCGAACAAGGCCGCCAAAGGTGTCGCTCTTCGCTCCTCCCATCAGGACACGCAGCTTCTTCTCCTCAATGGACTGAGGGTCGGTACGGCTGCTCATGCGGAGGACGTTTCAACGAAGCTGGTGACCATCTCATTGGGCTTTTGAGACCGTATTTGCAGGAAGTCTTCCGCTCGCTGTCGTCGTGTCTGGTTCGTGAATGTCTCGTTCAAACCGGCGGTACAGGTGTCCCACGACGGAAGTGACGCCTCGTGGTTCTCGAACCACTGCCTCGCGGTACTCTCCAAAGAGAAGTAGAGGTTTTGGAGGCACTGCTCAGTGGTCCATCTATTATGGCTGGCTACACGTTCATAGTGCGTAAGCCATTCCTTCACGTTCTCGTGGGTCTCGCCCTGGAAGGTCGTCGGGGTTCGCTGGGCGCGCGGCAGGTAGACGACGGCGGCGGCAGGTGGGGTTTGCGACAACTGGTGGTTAATCGTCGGCTTCGCTGGCTGCTTGGTCTTGGTTGGCAGCAATCAGTATTTCGTTCGTAGGTACTGTGTGCGAAGACTTAATCGGGTCTTGGTGGTGTCTTTGTTGAGTCTTCGTGGGATTGGTGTCGGACTTGCACTGCGGGCCGTTGGAGGGTATGCTGTAGTGACTTGCGTTACCCCGCACCTCTAACAAAATGTCACGAAGGACAAGTGATGAGGCGGCGAATAACTGAGTAAACTGAATGTTGAATGGGGCGAACTTGTGCCCGAAATATAAAGGAAAGAGGAATAACAACAGAGCGTCGCGGGCGTCGAAGTCGGTGTAAAAACTGGACCGAGCGCTGGGGAGAAATTGACTGCGGCTCGCCACGCGGAGCCCTTTATGTACACGCGTGGGCTTCTGGAAGAATCGGCGTAAAAGGTTCGACGTGTAGAACATTCATACCTCAAACAATCAACAAGGTTCTCGAATTTACCAGAAATTTAAACTGAAAGAATAAATAAAAGACACCCTGCTCCCAGGAATGGAACCCTAGGCTTCCGCACAAAAGTCAAGCGGGGTAACCACTCGGCCACGCACACGCTCGCTCGCCAACGAGCGTGGCAGTATAAATTAATTTTATTCATTGAGGACATTTTGCAGGATTTCCCGGGAGAGGTTTTCAAATCTCTAACCAGATCATAATAACAAAGCAATGACAACGGTGCTCTGTCTTCCCAAGGAGGAAGAGTGTTTTGTAGAAGAGAGGACTCTGAACAAAATGTAAGGGCGCAAACGAGCATGTGTACATTGCACCCAGAGGACTCTACTTTTTGTCATGTTCCGTTTTTGTTGGTACGTACCCGAAGAGGAAAGCCCACGTTTTGGTCCCTAAGAGATAAACTTAATATCGAAAGTATTTTTTGATATTATATTAATCCTGGAAGCTACCGGACGAATCTTTGTCGACGCTTACAATTTCCTTATTCCAATATTTTCGATTACCCGTCCAATGGTCTAAACAACCTCGAACTGGCTATACCTTTGTTTGAACTTAGGTCCGAGTGCAGCAGATGTTATCGGCCGAAGGGCCAATCAAACAGCTGCAACAATAGCAACGTCATTTCGTGCGCGCATTCTGCGCTTCATAGCATGAGCTAATGTTTGAAAACCGGAAAAGGAGCACGCAACGGAAGAAGGGAAACTCCGCCTGGTTCTATCAACTGCAGAGAGCACGCCATGACTGTGTGCCTTTTTCGCTTTTCGATTGTCCCTTCGGTTCATGACATCGACCGCGCTGCGACCTAAGATAAGAAGAAGTATAAGTCTGATTTCTTCTAAAACACCTCATTTGGCCACTCCGCCGAAAAGTAAGTCTTATCTGTTTCCAAAAGCATGACGTCTTATATTTTTTTTAATCTTCCTCGAAATAAATGATATTGCTAAACTTCCTACGGTGTTTTTTTAATTTTTTATAAAGCATTTACGGAACTTGACATTCTCTCGAATGAGTTCGACAACAATGCCGATTTTCCTGCTGGGTCAGCTATGGAACTAGACATGGTATGTATGGACGAAACTATTCTAAGCAATATTTATCCTGGACAGTTCGACGGTTCGACACTAGCTTGCTTTGATTTAACTGCACCTCCTGCACCGGTGCAGAAAAGTGTAGGCGGTGTACTTCCGGTCGTATCTGAATACACCTACTGGACGTATACTGCACTACACGTTTCTGTACCGGTGCAGGATGCGCATATCAATCGAACGAAGCTGAAACGACAAAGTTTAGTATCTTTAGCCCATCAACGCTCAGTCGGTTGTGACTGCTACAGCAGTATCATAAACAAATTGATGAACTTTTTTACCGTCAACAAACCTGACAAAAGAATTAGACTTGGAACCTGCCATGAATAAATCATACGTTTCAGCGTTCTAAACGCCACATCGCAGTCACACTTTTTAGCGCTTGCCAGGAAGTGAAAAATTAGCAAAAAGCGAAGGTTATCAACTAAAAAAGGGGTCCATATTTGGTCATACAGGAGGGTCACAAACAGTAACTGTTCAATTGTGCAGGTGCGGTAGTCGTTCGGAGCACCGATGCCCGGTAAGAATCGCACTCAACAGGGCTAAATCTTCGCTAGTTATAAAAGTAGGAAGAGCATTAGGGATTCCAAGTGATATATATCCTTTACATTTAAGAATGACATTTGAGAAAAAAAATATTACGGCTCCAGCAATTTTATTACGCGTTTGTTCTGAAATAAAAAGATAAAACTATTCAAAATTTAATAAGCTGCAGCAAAAAAAAAAAAAGAACATGTTGCAGCAAAAACGAACAGAAAATTACACATGCTGGATCATGCCGACAAAAACAGAGAAGAAAACAATATGTTGAGCGTAAGCTACTATCAGGGAACCTCCTTGCAGAAATAGACGCCACGTGACTTCCGGTAACATGACCGGGTTATGTCTCGTCAATGGCCCCACAAAATTCAGCGGAAAAATCAACATCACAGTACTTGAGGTCACATGCCACCGACATTAGAGGTGATGACATCACGTCGATTCTTCTAAATCTAGCAGGGAAATTAACGTGGCAGTTCTACGTCATGGTTAACTCACGAAGTACGGTTGAGAACACACATTTAGTGTGAAAAGTTTATTATAATTAAAAATGCAGCTTTAAGTTTTGCTTTGCTTAGCATATTTCAGTGAACGTAGGTATGTGCCGCTTCATTAAACCTTCCTTGCTTTCAGATGTGTGCGAGCACGAAGAGGTATCCTACCCTTCCGCTTGGTGTGGCCTTATTTGGGCTCGAATTTGAAGACAGGACGAGGTACTGCTCACGCCAAGGGATCATGGCATATGCTGCTGGATATTGGCTTGCGGACGCAGTGTATTCGTACATGAAAAACGTGATCAGGGATCCCAGCTTCCTGACCAAGAACACTTCATGCTTATAAAGCGTGAAACGAACATAACACATAAAAAAATTGCTAGTGACCCCACAATGTGTCCTGCAACTGACAGCGACGGCTCTCGAGTTCTTAAAAGATGTGCTTTAAGAAATTCGCTTTTAGTCTATCTGCTTTGGAAGATTCGCTTCAGGAGCATTGGTTTTAGTAGAAGAGTTGTAAGAGACGTGCTGTAGGAGATGTGTAAAAAGTGCTACCGCGCTGCCTCTTGTGTCCGATAGTCGGGGTCTTGTGTTCTTTACTGTTCTCCTGCCGTTGTGGCCATCCGCCTACCTTCCAGTACCAGCTAGAATAGTCAAAGCCTGTGTCCTAAAGCTCTGACGATTTCTCAGTGAGAACGAGCGAATACGCAGACTGGACAGGAGTGCTGCGCCATCGTTCGACTTGGACTCGGATCCCAGCAACTCGTCGAACGACGCTCGGCAGCGGGCTCGGGTTCAATAAATCATTTTCAAAAGTCAATCAAGCGCCATTAACGATCGCCATTTATTGTGCATGAAGCGTGTGAAAGAATCCGAGTCCTCGCCGAACACTGACGCAACACTCGTGTTGAAGACATGGCCAGAGTGCGTGCCAAAGCAATGGCAGCCTCGGACAATTTGCGCAGTGGATAATATACTCGTATTCTCCTCAAGAATCGCATGTAAAACTAGTCTTGAGCATCGCAGAACGTTACTAATTTCGCCTTTCATGTGTTTAAATAGGAGGCATGTAGGTGGATCTCAAGGCCTATTCAAACTGCAGCGTTTCCTTGAGTTTTCTTACGTTACGTTTTGAGCCATCGAAACATCTAGGGTCATTGAATAGGTTTCCAGAGTACAGAAACTCCCAAGCTCCGCGCCGTGGTGTTCATATTTAACCATATCCTGTGCCGCCATTTTGGAGCCTTGCGTAGTACACTGTACGATAACTGTACAAAAAACGCTCCGTTGGCGTTGTCGGCATGTCTCTCAGGTAAGTGTGTGGCGCTGTGGATGGCCACCATAAATTATTGACGAATTCGTTTGTATTGCAGTGCAACTGCACTCGCGTAATCATTCCTTCGTGGTTCACGTTAAGGACACAAGGTTAGCAGTCATACCGTATCCAAATATATCATCTTGAGATCTGTCACTCTCCCTGTCTAAATATCCAGATAGACCTATAGTTCATAAAACAAATATCGTCTGCGCCATTTTTTTTTGTTTTTTGCCGTGGCGAATTTTGTTGTTTACAGCTTAGACACCTATTTTTATCATCACAATAAGACGCTGGCAATTTTTAGCCGTTTTCGAGCTTTTAAAATACCATTGTATAAACGCAGCAGCATTTTATTGACTTAAACTGCACACAAGATGTTCGGGACTGGAGAGCGACAGGATAAAATAAAACAGTCTCAAGCTCCGGTGCAGTTTCTCAAGCTGTCTTCGAACACGAGTCTAAACGGGACCGTGCCAAATCGAAGGTAAGAACGCTTTGCCGTACTTGAACATATCTGAAAGAAACCAAGGATTCCATCAACAAAACAGCTCACGCCTACTTGTACTGAGGCTTAGAAGAAACAATACAAAAACTTTGAATCCAATCTTTTTATGTTAAGGCTTCTGTGCACTGCTGCCAATTTGGGAAACCATAAAGCAATTATTAACTTCTTAAATAAAAAAAAAACACGTCAATAGTAGAATAGGGGTGTCTTTGTCACGACCTTTGTCCTTTGTCAGTCTTTGTCTTTGTCAGCTTTTGTCAGCACTTCAGATAAAATCCACACCCTCGAGCATGCCAGGAAGTCTAATCAAAGAAAAACGAAATAGCTCGCTCGTTCACAGTCTTCACCGTCACATTCGCGCGCGCTCAATATTCTATTCGTCGCAAGCCTGAGGATCGGTATCATTGTTTGGTCCGCAGTTTTGCCTTGTTCATCAGGTAATGCCCTGTCTTTCCTTCAGCTGGAACATACTCTTCTGAGGGCATGGGATGGGAAAGAGCGTCTCGTGCTTAGTTTTGCCCTATTCGCTTTAATTTCACCCCTCAAACGTGTTATACTAGCTCTTCGTTTGGCAGCGAACCACCATATCTTCTTCCTCTACATATCCGAAGCCCGGCACTGCAAATATGGGTAAGCTGCAGAAGGATTCAAAGCAACATTCCTACTTTTCAAAGAAATACACTTATGGCGGGTGTAGGACAAAATGGTCCCGGTCAGAATGGTCCCGGTCAGAATGGTCCCGGTCAAAATGGTCCCGGAAAAAATGGTCCCGGACAAATTAGTTCCGGACAAAAAGGTCCCAAGTGCCAACTGGGACAAAATGGTCCCAGGTGAATTTATCAATACTTTGAGCGCGCTTAATAGGACAAAATGGTTTGGTACTTCTATTCTGACACACGTTCAACGATGATATCAACATTTTTATTATAATCATTTGAAACAAATTTTAAATCCCTTCTATCTATACCATGTAGCTTGATTTCTCAAAGGTTCTTGATTTCTACCGATATATTCCACGTGTGTAATCAATATCTTTCTATCGCCAGAACTGTTTTCAAATTAGCGCTATCGAGCTTCAAAACGACATTCGGTATGAAAATCATTATCATAAACGTACTACAGGTTCTTGACGTGGATTTTTAAATGAACCTGTCGTACCACCGTGTTCTATTTTTCAGAAACAGCATCGCTCTGTCTGAGCATTTTATATTAAAGAAATAAAAATTGATTTCGCAATTATGTGCGTATTTATTACATAGACCACTTAAGAGACAAGAAGTCGACGCTGCTGAAGCGAAGGCCTAACACGAAAATGTATTCATATGACCCACACCCTCAAAAAGTCGTTCAAGGGACGGAGCCCTTGCATGTACTCTGTGCACAGAGTTACAAGCCGCTGCTAATATCCAGCAAGAGTAGAAAATAGAGAAAACCTGCAAAAAGCAAATAAATAATGCCACGCTGGGACCATTTTGTCCGGGCTGGCAGTTCGGACCATTCTGTCCGGGACCACTTTGACCGGGACCATTTTGACCGGATCCCACTTATGGCTATAGTGTTACTTGGGCCGGGTTATGAACTTTACGGATGAAATAATGACCTCATTTATCATTCTCACACGATATGTATAGGTCTTTGAGAATATGTCTTATCTCATCTCGTACGTGATAATTAGTTATTATTGGAAGCTTGTTTGTTAATACAGACGTATTCCAGATTTTAATACTGCTTTAGCATTAGTGTACTCACATACTATAGTCGGTTACAAGTTAAGAAGGTAGGAGAAGCTCCTCCCACAAGCGTGGTGCGCCGGTTTCAAATCCCTCCGCAATCGAAAGAAGAGTTCACTGGAAACGCTCCTTGTTCCGCTTCAATGGATAGACAATGGCCACAGAGTGGTGCCAACTTGTCTCCGACCCCCACTTTTTAAGAAAGCGACCTTTGTATTCATCGGAGAAGGAACCGAGCCCCTGAAAGCAGCCTTTGTATCAATCGGAGGGGAAGCTAATCCCCGAAAGTCGTCTTTCTTTCGATCGGAGGGGAAGACTCTAATCTCCCTCTCGTGGCTTCCACAATGCTAAGTCAAAGTCGAAAGATAAAGCAAATATGTACAAAAGGCAAGACCCTCCTCGCGCGTTGGCCGCGACGTCACGGAAATGATGGGACGCTATTGGATGCGGAGGTGGCGGAGGGATATATGATTCCCTTTGAGGGGCATTTGCCGCTACCTTCTTGACTTGCTGACGGCGTCCGTCTGTGCACAAAACAGGGGAAACGGACGCGCGCCGCGGAAGAGAGGAGGAGATTAGTGAAGATGAAGGCGAAAGGAAAGCCACGTCAAAAGGCGGAAGCCAATGCGTGCGCGGATGCTGGGGCCACATGGCTCTTCGCTGGGCGTGTCTTATCAAGAAGTGAGTAATGCATTTTTGTCCACTTTTGAAACTCGTTAAAAACAAATTGCGGTGGCTTAGCTCGGCTAGGCCAGGACATACGCCGCGTGAGCTTATGCGCACAAAATAAGAGGCGCTATCAAGCGGCTCCAGTGCACCGTCGGACTTGGCTACTGTGCAACGGAGGCGCACTGCTGGGCACGCGGCGGCGCCTGTGCGTCTGCTGCAGCTATGACGTCACTCCTCTGGAATGCGCAGACCGGCGAGGCGCGCTTTGAGGTGGCGGCGGCTCCGGCGCGCCAGCTTGTGCGCCGTGTGACGTCACTGCTCCTCGCGCCTGCGGAGCACGGCTCTTTGGGAGCCACGCGAAACTGCGCAACTCTCGGCGAGTGTAGCTCACGCTACAATAAACTCCAGAAGATTTATGTACAAGATTTGAATGGTATGAGAATTCATCACTCAATCGTAATAGGCTGTATATCCAGTAACCACCCTCGTTTACTTTGAACCGTTCTATATAGAACCAATTTTTGACATGTTGCGAAGCTTTTTGATTTGTATATAGCTGTTCCTCATTGTTTTGTAGTGTGCTTATGTGGTTTCACTCTTATTTCAAGTTTTGAAATTACTACGAATATCACAAGTTCGCCTACTTTACGTTCTTTGTAAAAACCTAAACAAAAATAAAAAAAATATTTTCGAAATCGTAGAGGCACACAATGCCGGTAAGGTTGAAGTATTTTACTCAGGGTTGGGCAGTATCGCGATACAAATGTATCGCGATAGTATTTCAGAAATACATTTCGTATCTGTATTTCTGTATCGCGATACATTTTTTCGCCAGTATCTGTATTCCTGTATTGAAATACATTTTGAATGTTCCTTTGTATCGCGATACAATGAGGGTGAAATTTATTTCGTTACATTTTCTTGAGAAATACTCCCCCCCCCCCCCCCGATAAAAAAACAAAACAAATCCGAAATCATTTTTTGTTGCTTTTTTTGCTTCTGAGGGCACCTGGGTCAGGGATATGCTTGGGCATTGATACCATGCTGACCAAGGTTCCTTCCGATTCTCCAAACTATTTTTCTATGCGTCCTCTTCTCTCTTCTGAGAAGTGTTGCGTAGTCGGGGACTCGAACCAGGTGGCGTGCCAGGAGTGGAATCAGAGCATCTTGTGCCGTAGGTTTATAGGTAGGGGTCTCTTGAGTCATTGTTTTGCTGGCATCCAAAGCCCGCTGCGTAACCGTCTCTCTTGCCTTAGCGTACACAGTACACCTAGCCGTCAAAGCTGAGTCACATGTCCGTTGCAGCACGAGCCTGGCGATGGTTGGCTTGAAATGGTAGGATACTCACGCAGTGAAGTTCAACACATATTTGAATGCGCCTGTGGCTGCGCCCGTAATATTGCACGGCTCAAGGGTACGTCATCTGCCGACGTGAAAGTGACCTTCTGTTCTGGTGATCCGAACCCAGGAAGGAGGTCCAGACGTGGCCTCTCTGTGCCGATACAGACTTCGTAAACCTGCGACTCGTGTCGAGCGCGCTGTTTCTCGGAGAGCTCGCACCTGTGCCGGCAATATCAGGTCGACATTCACGAGGTCTCTATTCGGAGTATGCAAGACGAAACTTGAGGACTGCAATTCATGCGTTGAGGGCGGAGGGTCGGCTGGAAGGACCTTCACAACAGGGATGCCACCGTATCGTTTTTTCAACCGTAACAGAAGATAAGACATTTGTTTCAGGATGCTTCAGGTGGTCTACTATTCTCGAAAATTCCAAATGACACTGACTGTACGATCTTCAACGAGGTAACCTACAACGAAAGTACGTATTGTCCTTTAAACAGCAGTGTGGTAAAGTTTCATGTTCAAGGCCACACGTACAGATAAAAAATACCAGTTCAATCCACCGTGACGTCATGTGATAAATGTTGACCGGGGCGTCCTTATTCGACGCCCCGGTCAACATTTGCGTGGTGACTACTTTGATGTGATTTAGGATGACATAGAATTTATTTAGAGGTCGAAGTCTTTTCGCATCCCTCGTAGACAGACAGGATGTCAGGGAAGGGACCGCGGTCAGTCCTTGATGGAACGTTTTTTCGAGGCCCATTGAAGACTCCTCGTCAGTCCAGAAATCACTTCCTTCAAGGCAAAGTGCCAATACGGGAAAGTAATTTCAGGATTGAAAACTTCCACTTCCAATTTCAAGCTTCATCTCATTTAGCTTCTCAAATAAATTTGAAAAATTATTGCAGTATCAGTATTTCTGTATTTATATTTCTGCCCTCCATAAATTGTATTCCTGTATTTGTTTTTTTCCAAATACGTTTTGCCCCTATTTAAAATGTATTTCCGATACGTATCGCGATACACTTTTACAGATATAGTTCGGTATCAGTATTTTAGCTACTATTTTAATGTATCTCAGTATTTGTATATCCAAATACATTTTTGAGTATTGCTGCCCAACCCTGATTTTAGTCAAGGGAGCACACATTTCATGTGATTGCGGCTCAAATATAAAACACACAACCAAAATATTGAATTTATAGATTATTGTTTTCTTGTATTCGACTATTATATCTAAAAATATTAAAAAGTAAAAATTTACGAAAATGTTCTTTTTGAACAAATCGCCCTCAAACTTTCAATATTTTTTTTATTTTTCACAACGTTCAAGGTAAGGTAGCGGCGTGGCAAGTCAACATATTATAATTATTATATATATAATGGGCTTGCTTTGGACTTTCTATAAAGCTAAATAAAGAAATATTACCATAAGTAGAGACAAAGTAAGGACCTGTCAAATTTGACCAAAAATCAACCTGAGTGACGAGATTGACATTTGTTTTTTTAGAAAACAATATAATTCTTACAAATATTTGAATACATTCAAGGTATCTTTATAGTACCCATTGAATGAGGAGCAAAAGTTAGAAAGATGAAGTAAACACAAAGCTACCACCAGTAGAGTGTGTCAACACGCGACCTGTGACGGCAGGCAAAAATACTAGTTTTTTCCACAGCCGCTTCTACGCTTGGTAACTCGAGAACAAAAAATCTGGAAAACATTCGGTTTGCGCCCTCCTTCATTTGAGAAATGCTCCCAAAACATTATGTTTTCCGTAAAAGTTAAAAATTAGACCCTTTTAGCCTGCCCGATTTGAGATGACACCACCCATATGTATATATTGTTGGGAAGGCAATGACAACCACGGCCAGTGGCGTGTACGACCATCCCACGCTATGCCCCACGGGCTTGTTTGGCCTCCCTATCATTATCTTCTGTCTGTGATCACCTGTCTTTTCCTCAATGCTGCCGACAGCCTCATCCTAACGGTATGGTGGAGCTAGTGTTGTACGGAACGGCGTTCCTGGAACGCGTTCTTTTTATGAGGAACGAAAGAACACCGGCGTTGTATCCTGCGTGCGGTGGAAGTGGAACAAGAACTCGTTGTATTTTTACGGAAACAACAAAAAAAAGAACGGCGCTTTTGTATTGTACATTGGGGAAATTTTTATTTCATTTATAGGGGGGAAATTTTTATTTTATTTATAAGGGGGAAAACTCAATATAATAAAATCAATGCCAAATTTATGAAGAGCATTATTTTGGTTAACTCTTTTGATATCTATTTTTGTGTTTCTTTTGTGGGGTCTTCGTTTGGTAACACTCGAGCGCAAGCGAGATGGTTGACATTGATTCTTCTTTAAGTACCCGGGACTGCGGCAGACAAAAACAAAACTTTTGGTCAAAGGAAAAGACACAGGAAGAGGGACCTCTCAAGCTCGGTAAACTTCAAGCCTTCCATGAATCCTCATATGCCCATAAATTTGAGGCCGACTACAGCCATCACTAAACTTTCACTGAGACCTAAAGTTACAACATAAGTCAGGTTGCCAGACATCGAAGGCATCCTTGTAAGTCAAACATTGCTCACTTAGAAAATTCACAAACATTAAACTTTATTGCCAGTCCCCATCTCCCCACCCTTCAAACTGAAAACGTGTCTGACCGTCACGAAGGACTGGTTGTTTTCAAGACTATCCTTCCCCAAAAAGCCTTACTCTCTTCTCCACTTACTTATCTTGCGGACAGCAATATCGAGATGCAACAGTTGTTAAGTTCAAACAAGGGACTTCGATTGAAACGAGTGATGTTGTAAAACGCTCGTGCATTGTGGGGTAAACCCCTAATAATGAATATCAAAATTAATCCGGCTCCTCCTCTCCGGCTCACGGAACATTTGGCTTGTCTGAATCGTTCACTATAAACGGGAATATAGTAATACCCTGAGATTATTAAAGGTATATTTTACAAGAAATTGAACCTTGCTTCCGGTTGTTTTCTTTACCTGGTGTACTTCTTTCACGGCGTGCAACTTCGTATGCTGACATTTAATGGTACATATATAAATAAAACTTAGTTTGAACACAACCAAATATCGTAATTAGCACAATACAACAGTACTGTATATACAGGGTGTTTGTGATGAAATCTGAACTCGGCGTTTCGCACCAATAAAATAAACTAGACATCGCGGATAGCTCGAACTCCGCCAGAACGTAGCTCCAGCCGTTCGAGCAAGTTTCCAAAGTGTCAGCACCAGCCTTTATCTTATTCAAAGTTGTTCAAATAGTTTATCTTATAAACGATTTTCTGAAAATGTCAATGGAAAAATAGCGGGCCGAAGGAGCTCTCGAATACACAGAGCTCTATGGCGCCAGAAACCGAAAACAGGCGATAATGGCCGCACTTTTCCATTGAAAATTACAAAAAAAAAAGAAATCACTTCGAAATTTTGAATAAGATAACGGCTGGTGCTGAAATTTTCGCATCTTGCTCGAACAGGTGGGGCTACGTTTTGACGTAGTTTGAGCTCTCCGCAATGTCTGGCTTCTTGTTGCGGCGCGAAAAGACGGGTTCGGATTTCTCACAAGCGATACGTTTCATTTATTTAACAGTAACGGGAACGAGTTCTTTTCAAACAGAAGGAACTTTAACTGGAACGCATTACAAAGAAAATGAGAAGGATTCAAGAAGGAGCTTTCGTTTCTTTTTGAGGAACCTGTACAGCACTGCGTGAAGGTGTGGAGCCATTGGCATCCCATGCATTGAGCTTCGTTGCCGTTATCACCCAGCCATCGCCTCGTTGTGGCAGTCATCCGCAGCAGGAGACCGATAACCAGCGCAACGCTCGGTGGCTTAGGACTCGCCCACACGCCGTAGTGACCCAAATCAGACAAAGCTGACCAACCAAGCAGATTGTCGGCCGGCTTTTTCTGACTCGGCTAGGCATGGCGGCCCCTGGGCGGGGGCTGGGCGACGGAGCCATGGGCTGGTGTTCGGTCCTCTGCTGCGGATGACTGCCTCAACGAGGCGTGATGTCAGGATAATACCAGTGAGGTGTTCAATGTAAGGAATGAGGACGACTCCGAAAATCCATCATACTGTGAGGTTTATGCTGTCGGCAGCATAGAGTACAGGACAGCTGATGACATACAGAAGATATAATGGTTTACGGCTGTGAAGCCGGCCCGTGGGACATCAACCGGCGACCTGTTTTTCAGCCAGTGTGGTAAGAACACACTGCCTAAATTGCTCACGCTCACCGAGTAATGAATGAAGAGTCAATTGCAGCACTTCCGGATTTTTAGTTTAAAAAAGCGCCACGTGATGCTGAATCGAAATTCTGCGTTTCTCCACGCCAGATATAGTTCTCTTCCCTAGGATTGTCATATTTTTGTGCAAATCCAGAAGGCAATGGGACGGCGACATTTTATGTGCTACTGGTGTGTTATTAAAATTAATGCAGAAATAATTTTTATTTTAATTTTACCGACTCTTCTATGTTGTGTGCGACGCATTCAAGGCGCGCGGTAAAAAGAAAGCTTTCAAGGGGATTGTTGGGAGAGTCCATATATCATTGGTTGGTAAGGTCTCTTTAAAGAAAATGTTCTTCTGAAGACAAGACTGCACTATCAATATCTATTGGTAGAAAGGCTACAAATAATATACAAGCTCAATATGAAACAAATACATTCTAGTATGCTGCGTAAATATTTTAAGGTTGGGTTTCACCTGGTGCGAAAAAAGAAAAAAAGGAGGCAGTGCCCTTAACCTTAGTGTGAGAGACACATCTTCCGTTGAATATTTTAGCCATGTAATTTTTTAAGGGTAGGAATT